>JAUCBJ010004097.1:0-25177 GCA_032718475.1 Nemertoderma westbladi
CGATGCCCTCCCTTGCGCCTCGTTGGGGCTGAAACTAACTGACACCCAGTTCCGGATCGCCATCGCCACCCGGCTCGGATGCAAGGTGGTGGAACCCCACACCTGTGACCATTGCGGTAGTCCAGTCACCGCAGACGGCCTTCACGGCCTCTCCTGCCGGAGGAGTGCGGGCCGGCACCCCCGTCACACCATGATAAACAATTTGGTGAGGCGGGCACTGGTCAGCTGCGACATCCCGTCAGTCCTGGAACCCCCGGGTCTCTTCAGGAACGACGGGAAATGAGTGGACGGGGTGAGCCTCGCCCCTTGGAGCGGGGGACGAAGCCTTACTTGGGACGCTACGGTAGTCGACCCCCTCGCCCCCAGCCACCTCCAACAGACCCTCATCGCCTGTGGGCGCACAGCTGAGGAGGCAGAGCGGAGGAAACGCGCGACGTACGCCGAGCTGGAGCAGCGGGGCCTCCACATTTTCCATCCTGTGGCCTTTGAGACCCTCGGCCGCCCCGGCCCAGAGACTGCGGCCTTCCTCCGGGAGGTTGGCTCCCGAATGCACGCGTTCACCCACGAACCCCGCTCACTCCGCTTCCTCCTACAGCGGATTCAGGTGGCCATTCTAGTGGGCAACGCGGCGTCTGTTATGGCGACGGGCGGTCCCTCTCCGGGTGACCTATTCGATGAACCCTGAACTCTTTTTACCTTTTAACTCTTTTTTTTTCTGAACCCATTTAGTAATAAAGTTTAATAAACTCAGAGCTGACGATAAATTTGATTTGATATATGCAGATAAATTTGTAATGTAACTCTAGTTCATATCTTTAAATGTATTTCTTGAATAAGTATTAAAAAAAATAAAAAAAAATACAAAAAAAAAATAAAAAATATAAAAAAATAAAAAATATATATGATAAAAAAAATTAATAAAAAAAATTTATTGCAAGAAAAATTTTTTTTGCAAAAAAAATGTTGCAAAAAAATTTCACATGTAAAAAATATACTGCTTGTTACTACTACTAGGATCGGCATGCTGCATTGCAGCTGCATTTTTAAGAATGCTGTGCCGGCTTGTCGACAAAGTTGTGCCGCCACAATTCCTTATCACCCATGACATTTGCTAGATCATCCGCATCTTCAAGCCCAGTGTCCTTTAAGATGCGTCTCAAGAAAATGCTTAATCCATTCCAATAACAGTTCGGTATGGCTGTTGCTCTCCGTCTTGGCGCACCTGTTTGCTCTTCCCACGCTTGTGTGTGTGGCGCCGTCGTTGATGCTTCAGCTAGCCATGCCTTAGTCATGCAGTTTTTATCCTTTGAGTCAGACTACAGCCAGACAGCACAATGTCACCGCTCTTAATCTCCACAGTTTTCATCGTTCTGGGCCGTTTCCTTGTGGCAGAACCATCCGATCCGCGGGGTAACCCTGCAACCCACCCAATACCCGTATTGGACTGGTTTGCCGAACACCCTGTCGTGACCATTTCGAACTGCCGCGCCGAATCGACGGAGATGTGGTCGACGAGTGGATTTAGCCTCTGCTGCTCTCGTCGGGGAAGAAGATCTTGGGTCTCCTCTCCACGAACTAGAGGCGTAATCGCCAAACTCTGCCTTCTGTCTCTGGCTGGGGATATTGAGACCAACCCAGGACCCAGCAGGACGCGAGCCCCGAAGATCAGCTGTCCCGTCTGTCAACGAGGAACAAACTCTCGGAGTAAGATCGTCCAATGCGAGAGTTGTGACACATTTGTACATTTAACAACATCTGCAAACTCCAAGTGATGCTGAGAGTGAAA
Organism: Nemertoderma westbladi; assembly: GCA_032718475.1. Lineage (NCBI taxonomy): Eukaryota > Metazoa > Xenacoelomorpha > Nemertodermatida > Nemertodermatidae > Nemertoderma > Nemertoderma westbladi. Next base: position 1,787 of record JAUCBJ010004097.1, read on the forward strand.
CTTTTTTAAGAAAAAAGGTCTGCATTTTTTGCATATTGATATAGTAGAGGGGTGTGAAGATCTTTTTACTAGTGACCCACTGAGAATAATTAAGTTGAGTATTCCAGCAATATTTCGGCCACAGGCCTTTTTCTAGCTGTCCGGTATATGGTTTACAACAGAAAAAACATAAGTTACAGCACAAATATACCAGACAGCTAGAAAAAAACCTGTGGCCGAAATATTGCTGGAATACTCAACTTAATTATTCTCAGTGGGTCACTAGTAAAAAGATCTTCACACCCCTCTACTATATCATGATACCTCCAGTGACCAGGGCTCGCACTACATTTCAGAATTTTTTGCATTTAAATGCACGATCTCTGCTTCCCAAACTTTCCGAAATTCGTATTTTAATCAATAAATCCAACCCAGCAGTTTTAACAATCTCTGAAACTTGGCTCGATGATAGCGTTTCTGATGGAGAAATTTATAGTGATAATTACGTAGTTTTACGTAAGGATAGGGACAGACACAGTGGTGGTGTCTGTACTTACATTTGATGTGATTTAGCTTTTAATCGTAGGGAAGATTTAGAGACTTGTGACGAAGTTTTACTGGTGGAACTTTTACTTCCTAAAACTAAAGCTATTTTAATCGGTACTTTATATCGGCCCCCTAAACAATCAGATTTTTTGCAAAATTTTGAAAATACAATTTTATGTAATCTTAGGTCAGACTGTGAAATATATTTCTTAGGTGATTTTAATATCTGTTACCATAACAAAGCATCCCCCATCTGTAAACAGTACCAAAGTATTTTAAATTTGTTTGGTTTAAAACAAATTATTCGAGATTCTACCAGAATTACCAGTAAAACTTCTACTTTACTAGATCACATCCTTTGTAATAATACCGATATTATTTCTCAATCTGGGGTTTTACCTATAGGTCTAAGCGATCATTTTATAGTTTTTTGCACAATAAAGACACAAACATCTTTTTTCGGGGATCATAAAAAAGTAACAGTTAGGTCTATGAAAAATTACAGCAAGGAACGCTTTTTAAGTTTGTTAGTTAATTCTGACTGGGAACCCTGTTTTAAGTCCACTGACATTAACCATGCGTACACTGTTTTTAAATATATTATATTTCTAAAGGCACTTAATACTGTAGCACCAATTAAATAAATTAGTCTTAAACAACGTACTGAGCCCTGGATGACCTCGGGTATTCTTAGTAATATCAGAGAAAGAGATAACTATTTGTATAAATTTAGGAAATACCGTGTTTTAGCTGATTATAATAATTACTGCAATAATATAGAAACCTTGTCCAACGGGAAATAAAAAAAGCTAAATCTGAATATTTGTACAACAAAATAAGTGAGAATAAAGATAATCCTAAAAGTCTATGGTCTACCCTAAAATCTTTCGGTTATAAAAACCTTAAATCTAAATCGAATATTGTTCTGCAAGATAACGGTGTGCTGATTCATGATCATACTCTAGTTAGTAATTTATTTAATAATTATTTTACTAATGTTGCCTCTAATTTAGTTAAGAAGTTACCGTTATCAAGTAATAAATATAGTATAGGGTAAACTCTAAATAATTTTTATTTATAAAAGTTACAAAATTCAGAAAAGTTATTTTTAAAACCCGTTTCTGAGGATTTCGTTTTTCAAAATCTACTTAACCTATCAGCCTCAAAAAGTACCGGTCTAGACCTAATACCTGCCCGTTTTCTTAAGGATGGTGCTGAAGTACTTAAAGTGCCTATTACTTTTATTATTAATTACTCTATCGCAGATAATGTAGTACCAGACGAACTGAAATTAGCTAAGGTTGTTCCTATGTATAAAAAGAATAGTTAAGTAGAACCCTGTAATTACAGACCTGTTAGTATCTAAAGTTACCTGTTAGTATTGTATCTAAAATTCTAGAACGTTCTGATTTTCTACAGCTGGAAGCACATCTTAGTAGGCTAAATCTGATCTATGAACTTCAGTCCGGTTTTCGTAAATCATATTCTACAGACACCTGCCTTATTAACTTAACTGATACAATTAGATGTAATAACGCAAAGGGTTTATATACTGGTATGGTAATGTTGGACCTACAAAAGGCTTTCGATACTGTAGATCACGAAATTCTGCTTGGTAAGTTAGGCCTGATGGGTGTAGGTTCTATAGACTAGTTCAAGACCTACCTGTCAGACAGAGGTCAAACTGTAGTCATTAGCAAATCGCAGTCTACTGTACAAGAGATTACCTGTGGTGTACCGCAAGGTAGTATATTAGGTCCTCTGCTTTTTGTATGCTATGTAAATGATATGATAAGTAGTATAAATCCCGATTTTAAACTCATTTTATATGCCGACGACAGTGCTCTTATTTTCTCTCATAAAGATCCTATCCATATTTCCCAAAAGTTAAGTGCAGTTCTAGAATCCTGTAATGAGTGGTTAGTTGATAATAAGCTATCCATTCACTACGGTAAAACTGAAAGTATTTTGTTTGGTTCCAAAAGAAAGTTAAAGAAGGTAACTAAGTTTGAAGTCACTAGTAATGGACATAAGATTGAAAATAAAAAGGAAGTTAAATATTTAGGCGCCACATTGGATAACTGCTTATCAGGAGAAAGTACAGTGAAAAATATTTTCTCGAAAGTTAACAGTAGGCTTAGGTTTCTATACAGAAATAAAAATAGTTTAAACACCGACTCCCGCAGGTTACTTTGCTCTTCTTTAATACAGTGTCACATGGACTATGCGTGCTCTTCTTGGTATGAAGGCTTAACCAAACAGCTTAAATGTAAATCACAAGTAGCTCAGAATAAAGTAGTACGATTTATTAAAGACTACAAACCTAGGCACCACCTAACTCCAGATGACTTTCCTGAATCTGGACTACTTTACTTAGATAGTAGAGTTAAGCAGCTACGCCTTAACCATGTGCATAAAGTGTATAATGGTAAATGTCCCAATTACCTAAAACAAAAATTCAACAGAGTACGCGATACACACTCTTACAGTACCAGAGCTAGTGCTTCAAACTTCTACCTCCCGAATTGTAAATCCTTTGAATCTGATACTTTCTTTTTTAACGGCATTAAAAATTGGAACACTCTGCCTAATGAAATTAAAAACCTAAATAATCAACATTCTTTTAAATCTGCCGTTAAATCTCACCTCCGTGTGCAATGTAAAAATAGGTACAATAGTCCTACAGTAAGTTATTAGTTTATTAATTATTTACTATTTATACTGTAAATACGTTTTATATTAAATTGTTCTGTACATTACATCTTTATCGTTGAGTCGGACATTGTCACGCTCTTGGTAAAGTTGTACATGTACATAGTGTAATTACGTTTTATATTGGTTTTAGGTTAGCCTAGTGTAATATTGTATTGGTAACCAAGTAACATAAAGGACCCCCTTGGAAATAAGCTGCAAAGCTTTAGGGGTAATCCTATATGTTATGTTGGACAATACCTTTATACCGGTACATTGTTTGGTGTATTTGTTATTGTTTTTACATAATGTATAATAAATAAATCTATCTATCTATCTAGTCTGCAAGTTTGCCAAGAGCCGACATGCACGACACCGCCTGTGCAATGACACCATCTACCATCAACCGCGCCCTCCAATCCGCTGAGGTACCCGCAACCCTTGAACCAGTCGGGCTCAGCAATGACAACGACCTAAAGCGCCCCGATGGAGCCACTCTGCTCCCTTGGTCAAACGGCAAAGCCCTCGTGTGGGACTTTACCTGCACCCATCGCCTTGCTGCCTCATACTCAAATGCCGCATGTTTAGATGGCTCAACAGTCGCTGAATTGGCAGAAGGGCGGAAGCTTGCTAAGTATTGGAACTTTACCAAAGACTACTTAGTCCATCCAGCCTGTCGCTGTGGAGACGCTTGGTGGCATAGGCCCTTCATCCTTGTGATTCCTTCGGCAGTTAGGCCACTGCTTGGAGATGGTCAGCGGCAACAAGAGGTCTACGCAATTCCTGCGTCAACGTCTTGGGATAGCAATCCTAGCTGGGAAGGCCTCCTGCATAAAGGAGTCATTCAACCTCCCCGAGAACCGCTGCTACCGGGAGACCAACATGGCACCTTAATCCCACCCCCCCCCCCCCCCCTCCCCCCCCCCCTCCATTATTTTAATTTTAAATTTCTTTGTCTTATTCTATACAATTTAATTAATTCGAAACAAATATTCCAATTATGTAGTACATTTAGTGTTTATATTATTTTTTAATAATGTTTTACCCATCGTGCGTGTTGGTGTATTAGCCATCAAATATATATCTTTTATTATTATTTGATGATAATGTTTATCAATTAAAATGAAAATTTGTTTATGGTTTTTTTTATGAATTTTTTTATTATATGAATTTTTTTATGTAAAATATTTGTTTTTATGTAAAATGGGTATTATTATTTGTTGTAGGCATGGTTATGTTGAGATCCAACGAGATCTTTAATTGCACTTTATAATGGGACATTACCCAGTAGTTTCTATGACCGATAAGACGGTGCCAATATTGCGACGTAATATTTCAGACATTACCAGTACCCTGCAAGAGTTACGGGTGATGGGCAAACCTAGGCTGGACTATCCGAGGACTGGAGAATGCATGGGACTTATTGAGTAGTCTGACAGTATGACTGCTATGACATCAACGCCAAGCTTCCAATGCGTCGGTTTTATAAAGTAACTCACTCTGCCATCATCTGGTGCCTGGCTACGTTGACCTTGACACTCATTGTATTTGAGCTGTAGGCCTCCCTGCCTATTAACCCGAGCTGCCACACAATAATTCGGACTCATATTTATGTTCACACCAAATATCTATGGAGAATTCGGTCGGCCCGGAACAAACTGGACGGATACAGGTACAGAAACTTTTCAAAGCAAGTGCAAGGCTGAAGGGAAAATAGTTATAGTGTTTGTATACCAGGCAGCCAGTGGTGTCTGCCTTTCGCAGTGTCGCCGATGTGGTAATAAAGACTTTCGATGATATTAATTAACCTGAGATGTGATTTGTGCCCAGCTTCCCCCCACCCTGACTCGAGTTAGGGAATATTGGGGGGAGTACTTGAAATCTTTAATTCACAGAATGGCAGCCCAAACCCAAATTAAAAGAGTTGTTACTGCAACACTAAGATAAACAGAGCATTGTATTGGTTTTTTCTCTAATGTTACTGTATATTAGGTTAATAGATATTTATTTAATTAATCCATTGTTCCCTCTTTTGTTGGAGTGCAGATTAAAAGGGGTATGGAAGGGGTGGAATTGTCCCCGCTTCTTTGATTGATTGGCAGTTTGGGATAATTTCTTAAATACCGTTTTTGTGGTAGAATCGCTCAATAATAAATTTGTGTCTCATAATAATGACCAACTAATTAAACCGAATCATCTCTGAATGAACCATCTCTGAAGCATCCCTATCCCACATCAAATGTTTAACTGAGCCTCGTGCTGCGTGAAGGCCCCTCGAGCATGTTATATTACTGTATAGGAGTTAGTGTTTACTTTGATGCCGCTATTTATATGTGTTATATTACACATAGTATATGCCATATACATAACTGAGACTTAGAACTTGTTTTGTATAGGAAACTGAATATAAAAGGCGGTATATATCGATTATCGATTATAATAGCGGGGTATTTTTCCTTTACAACCCCATTTATTATGTTGAATTAGAAATAATAATAATGATAATCAATAACAGCAGATCGAAAAAACAGATGGGATATTTAGACAAAATGATCGGCTGTAATAAATGCGTTATAATAAAGAATTGCAAAGACTGATCAAACTTATGCTTATATATTGTTAGTTCCTTGTTTAATAAAACCCGCACTCTCTCTGCATGCGATATGGAATTCTTATTGTCTAGGCTATATAATCCTTTCAGAGTAATCAATAAAATTATTTATCACAATTATTATTTTGTTCATGAATAATTTAACGTGCTATATATGCAGTAATGCATTAAACTCCCGACTTAGGATTACGGTTTATATAAAACATTAAATCGTTCAAAGGAATGAGTATTAGTAGGATGTTAGAGTGTGTGTCAGGAAATAATTACAAAAAAACACCTGCGTTTTTGCTAGGGAGAACGTTCTCCTGTTATCCTGTCCACGTCCTATATAATACAATCACTTCATTCAATCAGCATACAACCCAAAAGCTTTGTAATCAATTCAAACAACATTTCTTGTATTATAAATTACCTCCAGGGTCCTTATCTAGAGCAACCAGAGACCTCCCCGCTAGAGCAACCAGGGACCTGTTCCTGTATACCCTCGAAGCAGGAAAAAGTCACCCTGGACGGACCACAGTATTCGGAAGTGCCGACTGACTGGGTGGTATAGCCAACCACCCACCAAGGTAAAGGCAGAATCACCAGCCGATCACCTCAATAATGGTGGGAAGGCCCACTTTGAAAAGCTCCTCAATAATGACAGTGTATTGCCTGATAACAATATAGTCGTAAAAGTGTCTTTACTCCCAGATATTCCTATTGGCGATATCTCCTTTGCTGAAGTGAAGGCTGCTGCAAAGAGCATTAAGACCAATCTTGCAAGTGGAGTAGATGGCGACCCCTCCCCCCCCCCCCCCCCCCCCGAGGTATTTAAAATACCAGAGTGTTTGGAGCTCATTTACTGCATCATAGTAAACATATACAGAATGAAAACAATTAAGTTAGTGCCAGTTCCCAAGAAGGGCAACCTAACACTCTGGGGATCTTTTCGGGGGCTCTAATTGATCTCAATCGCTGTAAAGCTATACAATAGAATTCTATTAAATCGCATCAGGGGTCCCATTGAGAGACTGCTCCGTGGAAATCAGAATGGGTTCCGTAAAGGTCGTGGGACCATGGAGCCCGTTTTGGCACTTAGAAGGATAATTGAAGAGTTGAAGAGAAAAAGAAAGACAGACAAAGATCTGGCTGTTATCTTTGTTGACTTTTTCAAAGCCTTTGATTCAGTCTTTCGCTTATGCATGTTCGGCATACTTTCATTATATGGAATTCCTCATGAAATTATTACAACTATCAGATCAGTATAGGATGGTTCGTACACATTTACGTCGACCATTCGAAGTTTTATGAGGAGTCCTGCCAAATCAAGGAAATCCAGCCTACTACCTAACTTATCTAGACTTTCCTGATGACTTAGGAATACTCTCAGAATCGCTAGAGTTAGGTAGCCCAACATCTCTTCACCTCATTTGAACAGGCTGTTTCTCGTGTTGGTCTTTTTGTTTACTCCAAAAAGACCAACTTTTCAAAAGTTAACTTTGAAAGTCTTCAGGAAATGTCTGATCGATGAGTTCAAACGATGGTATGCTTAAGCATGTGGATTGCCTTCTATTACCCGGGATTATGGACCCGGAAGTCAGGTAAGGTTCTTCGAATTTGTAAGGGAAAGGCATGGGCAGAATTGAATGGGCTTTCCAGGATTTGGAAGTCGCACAGAATACATGGGAAACTTTAGGTCCAATTATTTAGAGCAGCAGTAGTACCAGTACTCCTCTATGGGAGTCAAGCATCTCAATGTGCAGTTTCAATGCCTCTTGCCGATTATAATAACCAAGGAACTCCTAGCTAGAGCAAGAGGAACCTCCCACCCAGCTAGAGCAACCAGGGACTCCCATGCTAGAGCAACCAGGGACCTCAATACCCCTTGATCCTGGGTTATGGGCCCAACCCCAATTATGAAATAATCATATACTGTATATTAATAAACTGACAATAACTAAATATTTGAAAGTAATTATGGTTGGGATTACCATCTTCATTTTGTACAATGTGGTAAGTTTATCATATGGTGGACACTACATGAATACTTTCTGCACTAACCAGACCCCATCTGGAGTTTCTACCAAAGCCACATCTTCCATGGACTGCAGCATTGATTGCGAGTGGAATAGCCAATGCTGGTCTTTCATCTTCACTGATAGATGCGAAATATATGAAGAGGATTGTCTGGCAGATATGGAGAACTGGGATGTTGAAACTCTGGGGAAACGATGGATAAGCAAGAAAAAAGGTTAAATTATATATTTATTCTGTAATATAAAATATTAGGATATATTGGTATCGTAACTTTTATATTAGAATATTAATATAGTAAATAAATTAAATTAAATATAATTACAGGCCTTCAAGCAGGTAAGATAGTAAACCCATCATGTTAGATGTAGCACCAAAAATTATATATTGAATATAAATCTCAAATAATAGACATAAATTAATTACAGACGTACAGTAGACAATTACATCCGACACACAGGCAAATGAACGGACAATTAAGTCGACACCGACTCACAAGCAAACATGTTAGTAAACATTAAATATAAATCTAGATTCGAATATTTAATATAAATCTCAAATATTAGACATAAGATTAATTACAGATGTACAGAAGACAATTACATCAGACACACAGATACGACAATAAACGGACAATTAAATCGACACAAACCCACAAACAAACATGTTAGTTAAACATTGAATCATTCTACCATCATCCGTAAATATTGACCCTAGGTACGTATAATTGTTACAGTACGAAATAATTAAATCATCAACGCATAGATCATATTTATCTATCTTTTTACCATTTATTACAATATACGCATACTATATGCTGACTATACTATGTTGACGCATACTATATTCTTGGCAATATTGCTGTAGGACTTTTATTTTTCCAACGCAGTTCTCAATGGTAGTGGACAGTATCACGGTGTCGTCCATTAATAGTAGAAATTGGAGCGTTCCTAAAAAACCATCGTATTTATACGCTTCCTTTATCATAAGTACAAGTTTATTCATATAAATACAGAACAAGGTAACACTACTTGACGCCCCCTGGCGGATACCTACTGTAGTAATTATAATAGCCGTAGGCAATATTGCCTTGGTACCTCTGTATAAAGTATGTAAGGCAAGTAACAATTGTTTTCCACATCCGAGTGAACTTAAATATTCTAACAATTTCCTTCTGGGCATGCGGTCGTATGCTTTGCTAAAGTCGATAAATACGATATATAATTTATATTTTTTATGTACAGCAAGGTCTATAAGTAGCTGTAAACTGATAATTTGTTCCAAGCACCCCCTGTGTGTCTGTCCACCTGCCTGGCAACTATCTATTGACCACCACTTTAGAAGTCTAGCATTAATCATCATGTCATACAGTTTGGCTAGAGTTGTAGATACACTGATACCCTGGAAGTTACCGCAAATATTTGGTTTCCCAGATTTAAATATGGTTATCAGTTTAGTATAAGCCCATCTACTAGGAACCCACTGAAAAGTAAAAACAAGATTAAACACTGTAAGAAAAAATAATATCCAGTTCCCTGGTAACAATATAAACAACCTCGGATCAATCCCTATATAACCCTTATTCGGCTTTATTTCACTAAGTACTGAAGCGAATTCCTGTTCAGTGAATGGATTATCTAGACACGGTATATAAGGGCTATTCTCTCCGATGAGGCTATCTAATTCAGGTTTGTTTGCTGGGTTTAGTAGTTCCTCGAAATGCTTGCGGATTTGCAGATTTTGCAACGCTAAGATTTCGCCCTTCCAATTCAATGACTTCCATATGTTTTTTGGGTTGTTTTCGGTTAAGATAGGCTCCCAGCGGTCCATCGAAACGTCCCATGGATGTCTAGGCTCTTGCAGTGGGTTAGATTTCGCAACATTTTCAATTACGGTAGTAGCAACTTCTATACCATTATCGAGGCTGTGTGCTGATAGCCCAGCGTGGAGGTCTGGCGGTTTAATCCTCTCCAACTGCTCCACAAATAATCTCTGGTTCACCGATTTCACAGAGCAGCCTTTACAGTCAATTGTCTGCTGGTGTTTGAAACACCGAGGGTTATCATACAACGATTGCCCGAGCTCTGCAGCCCGGGCCTCTAATTCATTGGTCCGAGGTGAAATTATTGTGCCAGGCAGCTCGAGACTTATCGGGGCGTGGTTGGAACCTTTCTGTGAGTTATGAACGGTGAAGTTTCTGATGTGGTGTATAATACTTGGGGAACAGACAGCCATATCGATTTCCGAAATCCATCTCGATCCTTTCCGGTAAGTTAGGTTAGCCTTGAACAGTTTACAATTCACAGCCAAATTATTAAGCATAATCCATCCAGTTGCCTCAGTTATATTTTTCAGCAGGCGCCCATGAGAGTTTGTTGTCATATCGCGACCTCCCGAATAGTGAGCCGCTGTAAACAGCGATAATAGAGTATCTGGGATAGATGGGCAGGCTACATGAGAGTTGAAATCCCCAAGGACTATCGAGGTGGTTAGCGTATTAAGTTTCCCGTGAAGGCTGGCGAAACTGCTGTAATCAAAGAATGGTGAATCATGTGGGGGGATGCAACACCCAACCAATGAAAGCCTTACCCATATTTGACCGTCTTCAGTTGAGTCAACCTCGAGTACATGTTTTGAAATCCAATCTTTAACTAGCAAAACTATACCCCCTCTGTGCCCGTGTACACTCGGATTACAATATGCTACATATCCTGGAGCACTTATATCCGCTGCAGTTTTCGTCTCTGATAGCCAGACTAAATCAAAATATAGAATAAAATTCAGGAAATAGTTTGATTCAAATTTATCGCCTAAGCCACATATGTTCCAATAACATAGTTTTAAACCGACACTCCGATCCTGTGCCGACAACCCTAAGCGGTCGGTTCAACCCGGAAGCAATCAATTGCAACACTGTCACATAGGATTTCCCGCCGTCGGTAGTCGTAGTGAATATCGACATTGACATTCTCTCGATGACGCAGTCGAGCCTCCTCCTTTCGATCCGCTGGTTTTACGTCATTCTTGATATAGATGTGGTCGTAGAGCGACCCTGCCCCCAGATTCTTGGAGGATCTTAGGATGAGATTACGAACTCGTCTGTTGGGGGGTGTTAAAATCGGATGGCGATACTCCCGGCGGACATCACTTCCCTCCGCCGTCGAACCTGTACTTGTACCAGATTTCCCCAGGCGTCGGAACTCCCAGAAATTCCTTGCCAGTAAACTACAGATTGGGGTTTCGATGTTTAACTTATCAACTACATCGTTAATTTGCGCCCATTCGTCATCCTCGTTAATCGACTCTGGAATATTTGTAAGAACAACATTCTTCGCTCGATCCTTGTCCTCAATCTTCAAGATGTATTGTTGTTGATAAGTTATAGTCCGGAATGCACGATCCAGTTCTTTGGTTAGATTGGTTACGGATTCTTTTCAAGTATCCATTTCTTGCACCTCGAGCCACAGTGCGCATAATTCTCGAAGGACCTGACCGAGGTCACTAGCATCGGGAATCGGTACTGACGTTGTACTGGCAGATGTACTGGTAGGCCTACCCGTACTGGTAAGTGTAGGGTCCAGCGGGAGAAGGTACATTTGTAGTGTTACGCCATTTGATAATGTTAACCCAGTGCTGGCCTACCTTTCGCCGCTCTCTGATGACACAATGCGACAATGGTTTTAGGCTGGTTGTTCGGCTGATATTCTGGTGGTGGCGGTTGGTATGGTGGAGGGGGGTCGAATGGTTCCGCTATGATCAAGGAGTCCACAGGAATTGGGGAGGGTTTAGAGTGCCTGAGTGGTATGTCAACAGGTCCAACCTTCCTTTTTATATTCAAAGCATTCATCTCCAAAGTTATAAGAAGAGCGGATATTTGCTTTAATTTGGGGCTGGCAATAAATTGTTATAAATTAACGAATTATTAGTATGAAAATAAGTTATTTATCATTTCTAAACATAGCTTGAGTGATAATCCGTAAACATAGATTAAGAAACTCATTTGGTTTTTATGATGAAATTTTATTTTAATACTTATATTTTATGGTTTTTAGAAACTTTACGATACATAATTAGTAATCGACTGCTAACATTGTAATAAATAATAATAATAATAATATTGGTTATTTAAATAGCGCTTTATTATGCTCGGCATACTCAAAGCGCTTTTATTATCATTACCCCAGCAAAGCCAGGTTCCCATTATACCGCTGGGTTGACGTAGGCACTAATGTCTAAAGTGTCTTGCACAACAGTGCGAAATTTCTACAGCCTTTAGTCGGATTCGAACCTGCGCCACCAAACACTATTGTGTAAGCAGTTCAGGCGCCATATCCACTTGGACACTGCGACATTGTAATTATCGCAAAATTGTAAGGTCCTCTGCGATCAGATATAATTTATCCTTCCACTACAAATAACGTAAATAATAGAACAAAATTAAAAATATTAAATATAATGTTATTACATATATTGGTGTCAAAATCAAAGAGGGATTAAATATTTTCTACAACACAATTTTTACTGCGTTAGTTAGACCAAAAGAGTCGAACTTAACTTATATTGTACAATCATTGTTTATTCAAATGGAATCCTACCGAGTGATTTAACAGGTACAAAATGCATTAAATGTAAGTGGAATTTACCCACCTTGCCAACACTGCAGGCGGTATCATACATTTAATTACATACCCGTGCTGTAAACACAGGTCACCACGGCGAGGGGTATAATCATGCTGAATATATATTAATCCTTAATGTGTTGGCCTCTATCTCAATAGTATAAATAATAGAAGACAAAATGTGCGGCGAGCCACGAAAGTAAGCGAGCTTAGCATACGGGTACCACTAACTCAATAGGTGTGTCTGTCGTTCTGACGTGTTCAATTTTAAACGTTAATAACTCAGCCAAATGTTAATGAAATTTATCCAAACTTGGTACACGTGTAGTCTGTCAAAAGTTTAGAAATTTTCCAAGTTGAATTTCCATGTGGCCTTTGGGAAGCTAAGATAATAGCAGTTAATTAGTTAATTAAGTTGATTAGGGTAGAATCAGCATTTTCAACCTGCCTCTTAATGGATATTAATTATTTTCTAGTATAAGATTTAAATAATTATACTTAAAAATTATACAACTGTATTCCCCATACCCCATTCCATTATAGTTTTTAATTAGTTCAAGAGATTTGCTTTAAAAATGTGTTTTTAATTAATCTAAACGTAATTAACTTATTAAAATGCCCTGTCTCCAGCTACAGATCCCTCCTTCGTTGGCATGCTTGCAATAGCAAGCATGTCTAGCCTACCTTGGAAGGGGAACCAGTCCAACCACACCTCACCTCTACTCAAAGGCAGCATTGTAATGAGCCAGACTAATAAGAAGCTTGGTTATTGTGTTTAGCTTACAAAATGATTGGCCGAGTACTTAATCGTGATTCTTTAGAATAATTAGCTAAATAATTTCGTTGAGGTGTTGACATGATAAATTAATATTTCAGTATCAATACTATCAGCATAATGTAAATTTTAATATTTCTTACAAATTTGGTCGCCTCCACGCCTAAAATATTTAATATATTATTTTATGAGTTTAACATGTTACCAATAACATGAGTTTATTGATTTCTTTGTTGGTTAAATAAATTAAACAACATGCGATCTTTAATTATTTTTGCTAGAAATTTTTGCTGTTTGTATATTTGTGAATCGCTTCCAGTAGTATTTTGAGTTATATTAAAAATAAATATAACATATTACTTTTAAAACATAAATTTGTTTATTAATATGATTATTATGATTATTTTATGTTAATACCTCTGCCTGTCATCAATCCTGTGTGCGCCTTTGGGTTGTTGTGGTGCAGATTAAGAGGGGAGGGTGGCTTTTCCCTCTCTTTGATTTGCTGGTGTTTGGTTAAACTCGATATCGAGTTTGTGATACAGTAGAATCTCTCATTAATCTGTATCCCATAACTGAGCTTCGTGCTGCGCGAAGGCCCCACGAACGTGTTGCCCAGTTATTGTAGATTTATCTTTCTTTATAGAAACTGCCGCATTGCGCTGGGCAGGTGTGTTTTACTGCTCTGTACTACTACTACTACTAGGTCGAGCGAACTCGGACAGTGGAAATGAGATCCTTCCAGGCTTCCCGATTCTCCATAGTTGTCGCAATTTCGTTTCTCCTAAGTTCAGTATCCCTTTCAAGTTGATCTATATGTTATGGCCGGTCGTCCACGACTACGCTTTCCATGAGTTGGTTGCCAGAAAAGTAGATCTGGTATGACCTCGTCTTCACTTCGCCAGCAGTGCCCACTGAATCTTAATCTGCGTTCACGGAGGGTGGTTGATACAAGTGGTATTGTACCATAAAGCTCGGCGTTTGTCATGTGTTGTCTCCAGCTGATGTTTAGGGCTGCCCATAGTAGTCTTGTGTAGCAACCATCAATTCGTTGTTCAAGTGATTTAGTCAGTGTCCAGGTCTCACCCCCATATAAAAATACACTTTCCACTGTGGCTCGAAAGAACTTAGTCTTCAGGTGCCTGGAAAGATCTGATTTCCAGATGGTATCCATTTTTGATAGAGCTACCCAAGCCTTTGCTTTCCTAACTTCTATGTCCTTTTTGCTACTCTCTATCCATGATCCAAGGTACTGGAAGTCATCGACCTTCCTTAGTTGATTATTATCAATGGTTGTCAAGTTTCCATCAACATTAAAGGTCATGAATTCGGTCTTTGTAGCATTTATATGCAATCCAACCTCCTTAGCAGCCCTCTCCACTTTATTTAGTAGAAGCTGTGCATCTGCTAGGGTATTAGAGAGCAGGGCGATGTCATCCGCAAAGTCGGTGTCTGTGACTGTAGTTGCCGGATATCTACTACTTCTGCGTTCTTGAAGTGTGAATCCCAGGTCTTCACCCTTTGTGGCCGTCCTCATTGCGTAATCCAGCACAATTACAAATAGTAATGGTGCTAATGTGTCACCTTGCAGTACGCCAGCCAGGATTGAGAAAAACTCAGTTTCACCACCTGGTGAGAGTACCTGCGCTTCTGTGTCACAATATAACAATCCAATGCCAGCAACAATTACTTCTGGTATTCCATAAGCTCTTAGGATTTCAAGCATTTTACCTCTATGGATTGAGTCGAATGCCTTCTTGAAGTCCACAAAAGTCATGATAGCGGGGAGGTTCTTTGACTTAATTCCTTCAATCAGTCTCCGTAGTGCAAGTATCTGAGCTATTGTTGATCTACTTGGTCGAAATCCGTTTTGGCTCTTACGCAGTAGTTTCTCTATGTGAGGCCTAATACTATATAGAATCATTTTATTGTATATGTTGGCAGCTACCACAAGCAGACAGATCCCACGATAGTTTGTTGGTATGCCGAGGTCTCCTTTCTTGGGGAGAGGCTTTAGTTGACCTTTAGTCCAAATTGGTGGTGGCTTTTCCCCTTTTAACATCCAGTTGCAAACATTCAATAATGGTCTGTTTAGCACTCCGGTTTTCCATACCTCCGCTGGGATTTCATCTAATCCACTCGCTTTATTATTGGACATGCTTTTAATGCTTCTTTGGAGTTCGGCAGGTGTGAAGTCCCCTGTTTCTATAGGTAGTGTCTTGTCATATATTTTCCATGTAGGGCTGACCTCGATGTTTGGTGGCTGCCCGAGCAAGTTGCTGAAGTGATTTTTCCACTTCCCAACACGTTCTTCAGGACTATCGGCTTTGAGGCGCCCCTTTGCACAACTTTTCCGACCAGATACCTCATTTACAGTTTGCCAGGTAATAATAATAATAATAATAATAATAATAATAATAATAATAATAATAATAATAATAATAATAATAATAATAATAATAATAATAATATTTATTTATAACGCACCCTATCAGTTAGTACAAGTTGTTCAGGGCGCAATGATAAAAACCAACTATAGTATCTTAAAAATATATATATAGTTAGTACAGTAAAAATAAGTTTTGAATAAACTTAATTGTGGAACAGTGAAATAAAAAATTAAAATACAGATTAGTCTGTAGAATACTCCAATCGAAACAGGTGGGTTTTTAGACGAGAGTTAAACGTTTCGACCGTCGTGGCATTCCGCACATATAGTGGAAGCGAATTCCAGATAGTTGGTGCAGCAACCGAAAAGGAACGTTTACCATAGTGCTCCATCCTGTACCGGGGTACAGTAAGTAGCCCAGCACTGCCTGATCTCAATGCACGGATTGGAATGTATGGGACAAGTAGATTGCATAAGTATTGCGGAGCCAGCCCGTGTAAACACTTAAACGTTAGTGATGCTATTTTATAATTTATTCGGCAGCGTACAGGTAACCAATGAAGTTCACGCAGTACTGGCGTTATGTGATCCCGTTTACGTGTATTCGTCAGCATCCTCGCTGCACAATTCTGCACGTATTGTAGTCTTGAAATGTATTTCGCAGGCAACCCATAATATAGTGAATTAAATGCGTCTAGTTTACTGGATATAAGCGCATGAATAAGAATTTCGAGCTCTTTATTTCCAAAATAACGCTTTACTTTTGACAGACTACGCAAATGGTAGAACGCGTCTCTGACAGTGATAGCGATCTGTTTGGAATTCATCATATAACAATCCATTTGATACCCCAGACTACGTGCACCAGATTTGCATTCAACGGTATCAACACCAACTCGAACCTGATGTAGGTTTAAGTCCGGGTTGAAGCGGGACTGCAAGACCAATATTTCAGTTTTATCTGTATTGAGTTTAAGGAAATGCTTTCTCATCCATGCATTCACATCTTCGAGACATTTTTCTGTTACAGTTACCGCATGATTTATATCTGCAGGCTTAAAGGCGATATATATTTGGGTGTCGTCCGCATATAGATGGTATTTAAGGCCATGTTTAATTATCACGGAGGACAACGATCGTGTGTAGATACTGAATAATACCGGCCCCAATACAGATCCCTGTGGTAATCCAAACTTAAGTTTTTTCATATCTGAATAAACATCGCCTATACGGACCTGTTGTTTCCTATCCCCCAAGTAAGATCGGAACCAATCAAGTGCCAGACCATCGATCTTTAAATCCGACCGTAGGATATCTAAGATTTTTGAATGCTCCACCGTGTCAAAGGCGGCACTCAGATCTAACATAATCATTAAGACTGCGGATCCATCATCAATGTCACGTAAGATACTGTCAGTTACTGATAACATCGCTGTTTCTGTTCCATGGTATTTACGATAGGCACTTTGCAATGGTTCGTGTAAGTTATTCAGATTGAGATGACTAATTAGTTGGTCAGCTACCACCTTTTCTGTAAGTTTCGCAATATATCTCAGATTCGATATCGGTCTGAAATTTTTAAAGATTTCAGGATTGAGTCGAGCTTTCTTCAATATTGGTGTCAGAATAGCCTCCTTAAAAAATGTTGGTACTACTGCCATTGCTATCGATAGGTTTATCATCAGAGTTATGACAACAAGGAGGGGTCCCAGGCACATTTTCAATAGCCTTGTTGGGATGGGATCATTGGGGCCCGATTTCGAGTTACCATCATCTATTAGTTTCTTAACATCATCCTCGCTTACTGGATTAAATTGACTCATGTTTACCATATCATTGCCATCCTTTAATTTACCTTTTTCAGTGGGAATGCTGTCGTCGCAAGATGTTGCGAATCCGAGGTTGGTATCATCATTATTGTTCCTATTGTTCATGTTCATGGATATATCTGTGGGTCCAGTCTCAATATCAATATTGCCTGTTACATTATCATCGTTATCCTCATTCACTTCATTCCGGATACCAGCTATTTTCTGCTCAAAGTAATTAGAAAATTCATTCGCCAGATCAGTCGGTGAATCATGTGCTGGAAGCCGAGTCTCAGTCCGACGATATAATACCTTATTAGCAACCGCGAATAATGTTCTTGTATCCCCCTTATTGTCAGTTATAATCTTATTATAATAAGTTTCCTTTGCTAAATTAATGGAGCTGAGGATAGTTTTACATTGTTGCCTATACTCGATGCGATCCACTTCAAGTTTGCTTTTTAGGTATTTCCGTTCTAGTTTTCGTTTTTTGCGCTTTTCTTCCGAAATAAGTGGAGTATACCACTCTTCCTTTTTGCGGTTTCCGATTGTTTTTTTAATCACCGGTGCGTGTTTTAGGTAAGTCTTGATTGTTGCTGTATGTGAGCAGTTGTAATTGCTTCAGTTTTATCCTGTATGTACTTTTCCTGGCTGATGTTGTAGGCCAATTTAAGATCGTCCTTAGCTTTCTCAACCTTGTTAATGTTTTCGGTTGTTGGTTGTTCGGTTTTAACTTTGTAGGCTATCTTAAGATCTTCTCTCTTACAAGTAACCTCAGAGTTTTGCCATCGCACATATTGTTTTTGTTTTGGTTTCTGGGGGATATGCCTCTTAGCTGATTCCTTGTGGGCTGTTATTATATTCTGGTATATTGAATGGGTGGATTGGTCTTCATCCATTGACTGAAGTGCTTCAAAGCGGTTTTGAACTTCTACTGTATAAGCATCCTTTACAGCATTGTCAGTTCTGAGTTTTTCCCAGTCTTATTTGATTTGCTTGCTTGTCCTGGGTTTGCTGGCTCTCAAACTGAGTCTGATCTCTGCAGTCACAATTCTGTGGTCCGAACCAATTAGGTTGAACGAGCTGTATGCCTCGCAGTTGATCATGCTGTTTCTCCACTTTTTGTTTATGAGGATGTAATCCAGTTGTGCTTTGGTCCATTAGGGTATTGAAAGGTCCATAGCTTCCCCTTACTCTTTTCGAATGTGTTGTTTGTTGGTATCAATTCACATTCTTCCATTAGGTCTAAAAGTAAGTACCCATTTCTGTTAGAACTGGTGTTATACTACTAGGATCGGCATGCTGCATTGCAGCTGCATTTTTAAGAATGCTGTGCCGGCTTGTCAACAAAATTGCGCCGCCACAACTCCCTATCACCCATGACATTTGCTAGATCATCCGCATCTTTAAGGCCAGTGTCCTTTAAGATGCGTCTCAAGAAAGTCATGGGCTGTCCACCATGCTTATTCACTCCATGAGGCTGCCAAAGTACAAGATTATGCACTGGCTGGTCCTCACGGCGAAAGCAATGTCCTGCAAAGCGGAGGCGATTTTGTTCTAGTGTCAAGCTTGGGGGAACCAATGAGACACCTCCAATGTTATATAGTGTCTGGTTGGAGATGTGTGCATTGTACTTGACACAATGTACCCGGCGTAGCATTCTTGTGAATGTGCCATCCAGAGATTTGGTGTCCTCAGCAGTTAGAGCCCAGCATGGACTCCCGTAGAGGAGTACTGGAACTACTGCTGCTCTAAATAATCGGACCTTAAGTTTCCGATTAATTCTAGGTGACTTCCAAATCCTGGAAAGCCTATTCAAGGCTGCCCATGCCTTTCCCTTACGTATTCGAAGGTCCTCACCTGACTTCCGGATCCATGATCCCAGGTAACAGAAGTCGTCCACATGCTCAAGCATACCATCCTTTGAGCTTATGCTCATCCGATCAGAGACTTGCTGAGGACTTTCAAAGTTAACTGTCAGAATTTTGGTCTTTCTGGAGTTAATAAAAAGACCAACACTAGAAGCAGCATGTTCTAATGAGCTGAGGAGCCGCTGGGCTCCCTCTAATGATTCTGAGAGTACTCCTAAGTCATCAGCAAAGTCTAGATCAGTTAGGTACTTGGCAGGATTTCCTCTACTTCTGGAGCCAGTAGGTGGAGTTATCATCACCCCATCATCATTATGATGATCTAAGGACATGCGTAGAACATAGTCAACCACAATAATGAACAAGAATGGTGCAAGTGTGTCTCCTTGGAGGACGCCCCATAACACTTCAAATGGTTCTGTGTCACCGTCAACAGTAGACACAAATGTTGTCGAACCATCATATACTGATCTGATTGCTGCAATAATTTCATCAGGAATCCCATATAATGAAAGTATGCTGAACATACGTGAGCGAGAGACTGAATCAAAGGCCTTGAAGAAGTCAACAAAGATAACAGCCAGATGCCTGTCTTTCTTTTTTGATAACTCTTCAATTATCCTTCTAAGTGCCAAAATGGGCTCCATGGTCCCACGACCTTTACGGAACCCATTCTGATTTCCACGTAGCAGTCTCTCAATGGGATCCCTGATGCGATTTAATAGAATTCTATTGTATAGTTTTGCAGCAATCGAGATCAATGAGATTCCCCGAAAAGAACCATAGAGTGTTAGGTTGCCCTTCTTGGGAACTGGCACCAACTTATTTGTTTTCATTTCTTGTGGGACTCTTGTTGTACGGTACATGTCTACTATGATGGGATAGATGAGCTTTAAACACTCAGGTATTTTAAAGACCTCAGGGGGAACACCATCTACTCCACTGGCACGATTGGTCTTAATGCTCTTTGCAGCAGCCTTCACTTCTGCAAAGGAGATATCGCCAATGGGAATATCTGGGAGTACAGACTCAGACACTTTTACTTCTATAAAGTTATCAGGCAATACCCTGTCATTATTGAGGAGCTTTTCAAAGTGGGCTTTCCAACCATTGAGGCGATCGGCTGGTGATTCAGCCTTAACCTTGGTGGTTGGTTGGCTTTTCCGCCCAGTAAGCAGATTGATCGATTTCCATGCCTGGGATGATTGCCTGCTGTCGTCAGCATCATTGATGGCATCAACCTGTTGGTTTATTAGCTCCTGTAGATTAACAGAGTACTGCCTGTGTTATGTTGTTGTGGTACTGGTGTTATAGGTGTAACCCTTGATGTCTTCTGGGCCAATTTGGGCTTTCAGGTCACCGGCAATGACTTTAACATTGTGTTTCGGAATGTCCTTTGTAAGTCCAGTCAGTTCTTCGTAAAACTTGACTGCTTGTTCTGGCTCTGAGGCATTAGTTGGTCTGTAGCAACATATAACTGTTGCCTTGGGATTCCCATCAAATGTTGCGATCATAACCCTGGAATTTATAGATTCGATGTTGTTTAGGGTCTTAAGTGCAAATGGGCTTAGCAGAATTCCTACTCCACCAATTGATGCATTGACCTAGTTTCTTACTGCTGAGCTTGTTACTAACGTCCATCCATTTCCAAAGTCATTATAGTTCATGGCAGTGTCTTCATGACAAATCCGATGTTCTTGGATGCAGATGATGTCGATGTTATATTCCATTGCCAGAGCGACCATGTCACCCTGTTTGGTTTGTGCTTTCAGCGTGCGTGCGTTCATTGTAGCAATCTTTAGTGTCTTTTTACATTTCAACAGGTTGGTTCTTCTTTCTTCTCGGTCTTCTGTTCCAGTAGCCAATTTATCGACCCCAGCCTGGTGTACCACTGGGGGACGCGGTCCTTGTTGACCCGGGCGACGACCGAGCCGGTATTTCTCCTGGAGGGTTCTCATACTCATATCTTTCAGTTGCTCTTCGCAGTAGATCGCCGTTTGTTGATTACCTTCCGCCGACCTTGTCAGCATGTTTAGCCGTTGGTTGAATACCTTCCGCCTATCCATGGCCTACAGCCCTGCTGCCGACTGTAGGGGTCCTTTTGTTACACCCTGAACCAAGTGTGCCTCCTGGGTTAGGTTACCTAACACTGGTAGAGGAGCATCCAGTATAGACAGGGCGGGCGTGTATCATCTCTAATACAGATGCGTATCAAGCCTTTGCCTTCAATGGTGCCCTAGGCGCTATAGCCCTCAATGACTTATTTAGTTGACGGGGCTGAACCAACCCACTCTTGATCAACTAAATAATGAATAGGCTATGCTTATCGGGCCTGCCCTACTGCTCTGTAATAATTAATAATAAATAATTAATTTTTATTTAATCCTTCAGAACAATGGAAGCTACGGTAACTATTACTATGGTAACTCGTTTATATATTACTTTCCTGTCATAAGGTTTACCAATCCATCATAATTTCAAGTTCAATGCATTCATGTCCATACACTGTTCTCTAGTAGTACCATGTCCATACACTGTCTGGTAGTACCATATCCATACACTGTTCTCTGGTAGTACCATGTCCATACACTGTCTGGTAGTACCATGTCCATACACTGTCTGGTAGTACCATGTCCATACACTGTTCTCTAGTAGTACCATGTCCATACACTGTCTGGTAGTACCATATCCATACACTGTTCTCTAGTAGTACCATGTCCATACACTGTCTGGTAGTACCATGTCCATACACTGTTCTCTGGTAGTACCATGTCCATACACTGTTCTCTGGAAGTACCATTAAATTATTAATTACCAATTATAATTTGTGTAAGAAATCAGCATCGGAAAAAACACCTGCATTGTTGCTATGGTGATTGTTGTTACTATCAGAAATTAAACATATCATATAATACAATTATCCAACTTACAATAAAGTTTATCACTAAATAACAGTGAATGTTTAACGAATGATGGTGTTTTATAGAATTATTATAATATACAGACGTAAATAATAATAATAAAACATACATTATAATATTGTAAAACTTAACAATCTTATTATAAGTATTCTCCAGATTTTATTGTTATTGTCGATTTGATATATGTGTCTAACAAAAACGATTTTTAGTTATTCTTTTTACTTTTTAGACCTTTCACGAACTCAAAGTGATTTTATCGTCTCTTTATTTCATTTCACTTTATTTCATGGTGTCCGACCTTTTAAACGCTCTTTTATTACCTCATTCCCGGAATTTCCGTTTGTTTCTTATACATCCACCGATTCCCTTTTTCAATTACAGTAGGTTAATAACCTCTCATACATTTAATTTATGGTGCTAATAACATCAAATACCAAATTAATCATCCACCATTAACCCTAATTCGGCTGGCACTTCTTGGATGGTGGTCACAAGGCCGGGGGAGGGGGGGGGGGGGGGGGGGGGGGGTGTATTTCGGGGAAAGATTTTTCAACTTCTAATAACTTTGTACTGGTTGCACAAAATTCAACAAAATTTGGTGTGCGTGTAATTGTGCTATCTACAAACTGGTTTGAAAAAAATTGGAAATGAAAGTTTCTGTTTTGGGTGCAAAAACAGCGCACCAAAATGGCTAGTCATCAAAATTTCGAGTTTCTTCAAATTCATTTCCCCAATGAAATATAAACACTAAACTACTCTTTTAAAGGTTTTTAGCAATTGGTATGAACAAATTATTGATTTCAACAAAAAATATCGGTGTTTTTCGAAAGTGTTTGGGTGCGAAAAGTGCAAGTAAGTTCAAAATTTCGCAATTTGATAAGTTTATTATTTTAGGATAATTCGCAGATCTGTGGGGTTATTGCGATGCTAATTTCATTCGAACAAAAATCCCGTTGTTCAGGATTCCACAAAGCAAGTAAGTTCAAAAGTTTTTATTAGCTCAGACACTGAGTCTTTTATTTTCTTTAGAAACTAATATAAAATATGAAAAGTGCTGGATACTTGTATTTTTCGTCCACTGACAAACATAAAAGTACCAATCACACTGTAGATTCGAAAACCCAAAAGTAAAGTAAAATGTAAGAGTTTATACACTATTACAAAATAT
>JAUCBJ010004099.1:0-98541 GCA_032718475.1 Nemertoderma westbladi
AAATTGTTTGGTTTTGGCTAAAATTTGGCATATAAGTGCCTAAGATGCTATTCTACATGACAGGTCTGAAAAAAAATTTTTTCCGGTATTTAATATTAGTTAATACTAGTTAACAATAAAAAAAACTTGGTTGCCCTTAAAACCCTAAGGCTTTTACAGTTTTGAACCTAATCACATGAAAGTTTTTTTATATGATAGATCAAAGATGGGGCAACATAACTATCAGGCGAAATTTTGTGAAAATAATTCTGCACCGCTAGGTGGCGCTGCAAATTTATGCTAATTTTTAGGTTTTTTATAAATAGTATTAAATTTTATTAACAAAAAATTTCGAAAAGTTGCCTGATACTTTTATGCAGGGTGGCTATCTAGACACCCACAGGAAGTTTCAGACTAATTACTCAAAAATTGTAGAAGTAGTAGGGTTTTGAAGTTGACAATTTCATGAAAAAAATATTTGGAGATAATCGACCTTTCATTATACATAGTAATAGTAATTTCAAAAGGATTCCCTAAATGGAAATTTACATAACTTGTAAACTAAAAGAGCTATTAAATAGCGGTTTTCAGATTTGGAAACACCATTCAATGGTGCATTATAATAGACCATAAAAAAAATTTCGACATATTTTGGACCAAAATGGTGCACCCCCCCCCCCCCCCCCCCCCCCCCTTAAGTTCGGCTCGGGGAATGGTTAAGGTGTCTTTGGTCTTGGCCTTATTGGCCTTATCAAATTGGCCTTATTGGCCTTATCAAAGCCTTTGAGGCAACTAATGCTACTGAGGTACCATCTAAGGTTTCACATCTAAAGTAAGCTACAATCCCGACACCCTTGTCGCTCGCGTCACCGAATACATGGAGTTCATAAGTCTGTAGGGAGTCTACATTTGGGAAATATGCTCTAGGTAAGGAGAACCTTTCTAGGTCAGGTAAGGACCATTCCCATTTCCACCAGTCTTCTAGTAGTGTCCCTGTCAAGGGGTCGTCCCAACTGTCGTTTTCCCTGCACATACGCTGAACGAGGTCTCGGGCTAATAGAATAACTGGGCTAATAAAGCCGAGGGGGTCGAAATAAGTGCTGAATATGTTAAGGCAAATACGCTTAGCTTTTTCTTAGCTTTTTCTTAGCTTGACTTTAAACACCATGGTATCACTTTCAGTCAACCAACGGAGCCCTAATGTCTTAGTTTCAGGCAGATTGTCCTTATTTAAGTCGAGCTCTGTATCGCCACGCTCTGCGGGAGGTATGGCCTTCAGGAACTCCCTTTCTCACCCAGTGCAGTAGATTTCTCACCCAGTACAGTAGATTTCTCACCCAATGCAGTCGATTTCTCACCCAGTACAGTAGATTTCTCACCCAATGCAGTCGATTTCTCACCCAATGCTGTAGATTTCTCACCCAGTGCAGTCGATTTCTCACCCAGTACAGTAGATTTCTCCCCCAGTGCAGTAGATTTCTCACCCAGTGCAGTCGATTTCTCACCCAGTACAGTAGATTTCTCCCCCAGTGCAGTATATTTCTCACCCAGTACAGTAGATTTCTCACCCAATGCAGTCGATTTCTCCCCCAGTGCAGTCGATTTCTCACCCAGTACAGTAGATTTCTCCCCCAGTGCAGTAGATTTCTCACCCAGTGCAGTCGATTTCTCACCCAGTACAGTAGATTTCTCCCCCAGTGCAGTAGATTTCTCACCCGGTACAGTAGATTTCTCACCCAATGCAGTCGATTTCTCCCCCAGTGCAGTATATTTCTCACCCAGTACAGTAGATTTCTCACCCAATGCAGTCGATTTCTCACCCAATGCAGTAGATTTTTCACCCAATGCAGTCGATTTCTCACCCAATACAGTAAATTTCTCACCCATTGCAGTAGATTTCTCACCCAGTGCAGTACATTTCTCACCCAGTACAGTAGATTTCTCCCCCAGTGCAGTAGATTTCTCACCCAGTACGGTAGATTTATCACCCTATGCAGTAGATTTCTCACCCAGTACAGTAGATTTCTCACCCAGTGCAGTAGATTTCTCACCCAGTACAGTAGATTTCTCCCCCAGTGCAGAAGATTTCTCACACCAGTACAGTAGATTTCTCACCCAATGCAGTCGATTTCTCCCCCAGTGCAGTAGATTTCTCACCCAGTACAGTAGACTTCTCACTCAGTGTAGCAGATTTCTCACCCAGTGTCGTAGATTTCTCACGCAGTACAGGAAATTTCTCACCCAATGCAGTCGATTTCTCACCTCACAGTAGATTTCTCACCCAGTGCAGTAGACTTCTCACTCAGTGTAGCAGATTTCTCACCCAGTGTCGTAGATTTCTCACGCAGTACAGGAAATTTCTCACCCAATGCAGTCGATTTCTCACCTAGTGCAGTAGATTTCTCACCCATTGCAGTCGATTTCTCACCCAGTGCAGTAGATTTCTCACCCAGTACAGTACATTTCTCACCCAATGCAGTAGATTTCTCACCCAATTCAGTAGATTTCTCACCCACAGTGTCGTATTTTGAGTTCTTTGTAAACTTGATGCTAAATCCAGTAGAACCCCAGATGGGTTCCCAAGTTATATTTTCGCTAAGATGCTCCTGCTCAGGTTTTAGATTGCCTCGGTACCAATACTGTATAAACATGTTCTCTGTATATTTTTTATTCATAACATAAAAAAGAATGAAACCGACACAGAAGCGACTGACAGTTATAAAATGAACAAACAATACCGGTAGGTAAAGTTATTGGATCGACTTATAATGACTGCGTTATCGAAAAATGGGAGCATATTAAACTAAGCAAGCAAAGCAAAAGCAAACAGTCGGCCGAAGCCGGAGGCGACCCGAAGGCTCCTCTTTCGATAGCTGCTACCCGAGGGTAGGGGTGGGCGCTACTCCTATCCCAAGATTTGCTCCCAGTTATTTAACTGGTACTCATTTATTAAACTTTATCTTTATTTTTTTTATGATATTAAACTATGGGCTAAAATAAAGTAAAATAAAAAACAGTACGTAGATTCCATTATAACCCCCCCCCCCCACCCCTCCTCTATATAATGACAAGTAATCAGTTGTACGTAAAAATAGCTGTGCACTGCACAGTAGCCGTTAATCCAATGAAATAAAATTTATACAAATAGTCCTCCAGGGAGACACACTTCCACCATTCTTGTTCATAATTGTGGTTGACTATGTTCTACGTATGTCCGTAGATCATCATAATGATGATGGGGTGATGATAACTACACCTACTGGCTCCAGAAGTCGAGGAAATCCTGCCAAGTACCTAACTGATCTAGACTTTGCTGATGACTTAGGAGTACTCTCAGAATCACTAGAGGGAGCAAAAACGGCTCCTCAGCTCATCCACAATTTTGACAGTTAACTTTGAAAGTCCTCATCAAGTCTCTGATCGGATGAGCATAAGCTCAAAAGATGGTATGTTTGAGCATGTGGACGACTTCTGTTACCTGGGATCATGGATCCGGAAGTCAGATGAGGACCTTCGAATACGTAAGGGAAAAAGCTTGGGCAGCCTTGAATAGGCTTTCCAGGATTTGGAAATCACCGAGAATTAATCGGAAGCTTAAGGTCCGATTATTTGGAGCAGCAGTAGTTCCAGTACTCCTATATGGGAGTCCATGCTGGGCTCTAACTGCTGAGGACACCAAATCTCTGGATGGCACATTCACAAGAATGCTACGTCGGGTACACTGTGTCGAGAACAATGAACACATCACCAACCGGACACTATAACATTGGCCTTGGCCTTGAAGATGCGGAACTGGAACCGAAACTGAAGGACACTGGCCTTGAAGATGCGGATAATCTCAAGCCATGGTAGATAAGGAGTTGTGACGGTGCAACTTTTTTGATGGTATAGCAAAGGTTTTATCAGAGACTCGCTATCAGAGACTTTGTTAATAAGCCGACATAGCATTCTTTAATGCATGCTGGATTGGACTTGCCAATTGTGGATTGTATGGTGGTGGCAAAATATTTGGATTAGGGGGCATCATCTCAATGTGCAGCTTCTCAATGCAGCAGGCCGATTATAGATAGAGAATATCACTACCGTACAGTAAGGCCTACACGTTCGTGAGGCCAAGACTATAGACTCAGTTTTAAGACAGACATTAAAATTGAGCTATTCTATTCCAAAATCTACCTAAATCAGGACTATAAATAGATACTCCGGGTTGGGGATTGTAAATCCCACTGGGGGGCGGTTGTGTGACAAATCCCTCTGGGTGGGGGGAAGGGAAGCTCGATTTAAAAAAAAACATAAATATTCTCAATACTGGCATTAATACAATAATTTATTCTAAATATTTCACGAAACTTTAAACATTTGGCAGATATACGATAAATAGTACAGTAAGAACGAAGGAAAGCTACTAAAATAATAATACTAGGTATGCCAATAACACTACTGTACGGTACGGTACGGTACAGTACACAGTACAGTACAGTACATACTTGATAATGAAACTAACTGCACCAAAACCTAGAATATTTTAGACATTTTGTATTAATATTCGCTAGAATTAATTCGTGTGCTGTAATAATTTATTTTCGCTGCAATTAAATTATTTGTGATATAGAAATAAATTTGTGCTGTAAACAATTATTTTGTGATATAAACTGACCAATAGGGAATTAATTTACGGTAGAAAGACACTATTTGTGATAAATACTGACCAAAGGGGAATTTATTTGCGATAGAAACTTTCACCAGGAGATAACTGGTAGTCGTCTATCGGTACCGGTAACTTACAAATTTGAGGCTCGCGTTTTCTTGTGATTATATGGCTGAGTTAGATAATAGCCATATGACTGTCAAATTTGTTGATTCACTTCGAGGTTAGTGATTGTGAGCGGATTTTAGCTGGTACCGGTATAGATACAATAAATTTTGAACAGGATATGAAAGCAAACTTATACTTATACAGGGGAATATGAATTGTTATCAGAATTGGGATGAACGGAGTTGGATACCAGGATAGGATTTGAATCAGTGCCAGTTTCTGGTATCACATCACTATCTGAAATTAATTGACTCCCAATCCCGTGTACATAAACGTAAATTGATTTGTGGGGGTATGTTGCTTTTAAGGTCTGACCTTTTAATTGTATATTTGAGGCCACAGACCATGGGAAAACGGACTTGTTATGAACTTTAACGAATGAAAAAGCCGTCTTTTCACATATGGGAGGAGATGATATTGTATTGCCTTACACGATGTTTAATAACTCCCTCTTTATTAACTTTAGTTGCATCGCTTCTCAAAACAACCAAATCTTCAGTAATATCTGGATGTCCAGAAGACGACCTTGGACGTGCAGACCGGCCAACTGTAGATGTACTGTAGAGCGACGAGTAACGTTTCCGGTAAACCCCGCTCTGCTGTTATACGGAGTAAACGATGCATTTAATTATGCTATGAGTTCACTAGACCAGGATGGCCTAGTTCTTAACGCTACATCCGTGTCCGGGGTGACAAACTGCAACTGTTTATGGTTAGAGGGCACCTTATGCCACTGTGGATCTACATTGGCAGTAGTATTTAGTGTTGCCCGCAGAACTTGTTGTATTTCCCATTGGTCAATTTTATCACAAAATAATTGTTTACAACACAAATTTATTTCTATATCACAGATAATAAATTTAATTGCAGCGAAAATAAATTATTACAGAACACAAATTAATTCTAGCGAATATTAATACAAAATGTATGCCATACTAGAATGGAAATATTATATTATATCACTCACTCCCTCCCATCCGCATCCAATACGACTAAAAGCTTAGGGAACTTTATATGACGATTCGTAAGGTCGACTGGCACAAATTATTTCAAAATATCTAAAGAATTTTACAGGAGATACTGTACTTATGGCAAAATGCGATAAGTATATTGCATCAAAACACTTTACGGGTCAAAATTTATTTAAAAATATAAGGCGTCGAATGAGAATATAATGGTTTGGATATGGCCATTTTACAATAGTGTTTGGAATTGTTCAGTATAAAATAATTACTGTGGTAGTAAGAAGGTTGCCCGAATAGTGTAACAGGTGGTCGGTCATGCGTAGTTTCCTAAGGTGTGCTATTCAGTATTCACCAACAAACTAGTGCGGATATCTGCTATGCTGAAGTCAACGCTGCTGCAAAGAGCATTTCGACCAATCGTGGGAATGGATTGTGTCTCCCTGGGGCAGGGTGGACATCCCATGACTTTCTTGAGACCACTCTTAACTGGCCTTGATGGCGGATGATTACGCGAAAATAATGGGGGATAGGGAGTTGTGGCGGCGAAATTTTGTCAATAAGTCAGCATATCATCTCAATGTGAGGCTACAAACAATGCAGCAGGCCGATTAGTAGTTGTAGTAGCAGCAGACATGTCACTTTGGTCCATATACAAAAAGACAACGGACTACTCCATTCACATTCATGGCACCTTGTTACTACAACCGACTACTCCATTCACAATCATGGCACCTTGTTACTACAACCGACAACTCCATTCACATTCATGGCACCTTGTTACTACAACCGACAACTCCATTCACATTCATGGAACCTTGTTACTACAACCGACAACTCCATTCACATTCATGGCACCTTGTTACTACAACCGACTACTCCATTCACATTCATGGCACCTTGTTACTACAACCGACTACTCCATTCACATTCATGGCACCTTGTTACTACAACCGACTACTCCATTCACATTCATGGCACCTTGTTACTACAACCGACTACTCCATTCACATTCATGGCACCTTGTTACTACAACCGACTACTCCATTCACATTCATGGCACCTTGTTACTACAACCGACTACTCCATTCACATTCATGGCACCTTGTTACTACAACCGACTACTCCATTCACATTCATGGCACCTTGTTACTACAACCGACTACTCCATTCACATTCATGGCACCTTGTTACCACAACCGACTACTCCATTCACATTCATAGCACCTTGTTACTACAACCGACAACTCCATTCACATTGATGGCACCTTGTTACTACAACCGACTACTCCATTCACATTCATGGCACCTTGTTACTACAACCGACTACTCCATTCACATTCATGGCACCTTGTTACTACAACCGACTACTCCATTCACATTCATGGCACCTTGTTACTACAACCGACTACTCCATTCACATTCATGGCACCTTGTTACCACAACCGACTACTCCATTCACATTCATAGCACCTTGTTACTACAACCGACAACTCCATTCACATTGATGGCACCTTGTTACTACAACCGACTACTCCATTCACATTCATGGCACCTTGTTACTACAACCGACTACTCCATTCACATTCATGGCACCTTGTTACTACAACCGACAACTCCATTCACATTCATGGAACCTTGTTACTACAACCGACAACTCCATTCACATTCATGGCACCTTGTTACTACAACCGACTACTCCATTCACATTCATGGCACCTTGTTACTACAACCGACTACTCCATTCACATTCATGGCACCTTGTTACTACAACCGACTACTCCATTCACATTCATGGCACCTTGTTACTACAACCGACTACTCCATTCACATTCATGGCACCTTGTTACTACAACCGACTACTCCATTCACATTCATGGCACCTTGTTACTACAACCGACTACTCCATTCACATTCATGGCACCTTGTTACTACAACCGACTACTCCATTCACATTCATGGCACCTTGTTACTACAACCGACTACTCCATTCACATTCATGGCACCTTGTTACCACAACCGACTACTCCATTCACATTCATAGCACCTTGTTACTACAACCGACAACTCCATTCACATTGATGGCACCTTGTTACTACAACCGACTACTCCATTCACATTCATGGCACCTTGTTACTACAACCGACTACTCCATTCACATTCATGGCACCTTGTTACTACAACCGACTACTCCATTCACATTCATGGCACCTTGTTACTACAACCGACTACTCCATTCACATTCATGGCACCTTGTTACCACAACCGACTACTCCATTCACATTCATAGCACCTTGTTACTACAACCGACAACTCCATTCACATTCATGGCACCTTGTTACTACAACCGACTACTCCATTCACATTCATGGCACCTTGTTACTACAACCGACTACTCCATTCACATTCATGGCACCTTGTTACTACAACCGACTACTCCATTCACATTCATGGCACCTTGTTACTACAACCGACTACTCCATTCACATTCATGGCACCTTGTTACTACAACCGACAACTCCATTCACATTCATGGCACCTTGTTACTACAACCGACTACTCCATTCACATTCATGGCACCTTGTTACTACAACCGACTACTCCATTCACATTCATGGCACCTTGTTACTACAACCGACTACTCCATTCACATTCATGGCACCTTGTTACCACAACCGACTACTCCATTCACATTCATGGCACCTTGTTACTACAACCGACTACTCCATTCACATTCATGGCACCTTGTTACTACAACCGACTACTCCATTCACATTCATGGCACCTTGTTACTACAACCGACTACTCCATTCACATTCATGGCACCTTGTTACTACAACCGACTACTCCATTCACATTCATGGCACCTTGTTACTACAACCGACTACTCCATTCACATTCATGGCACCTTGTTACTACAACCGACTACTCCATTCACATTCATGGCACCTTGTTACTACAACCGACTACTCCATTCACATTCATGGCACCTTGTTACCACAACCGACTACTCCATTCACATTCATGGCACCTTGTTACTACAACCGACTACTCCATTCACATTCATGGCACCTTGTTACTACAACCGACTACTCCATTCACATTCATGGCACCTTGTTACTACAACCGACTACTCCATTCACATTCATGGCACCTTGTTACTACAACCGACTACTCCATTCACATTCATGGCACCTTGTTACTACAACCGACTACTCCATTCACATTCATGGCACCTTGTTACTACAACCGACAACTCCATTCACATTCATGGCACCTTGTTACTACAACCGACTACTCCATTCACATTCATGGCACCTTGTTACTACAACCGACTACTCCATTCACATTCATGGCACCTTGTTACTACAACCGACTACTCCATTCACATTCATGGCACCTTGTAACCACAACCGACTACTCCATTCACATTCATGGCACCTTGTTACTACAACCGACAACTCCATTCACATTCATGGCACCTTGTTACTACAACCGACTACTCCATTCACATTCATGGCACCTTGTTACCACAACCGACTACTCCATTCACATTCATGGCACCTTGTTACCACAACCGACTACTCCATTCACATTCATGGCACCTTGTTATTAACACCCTTACCCAATTAGCGCTTAAGAATTAATTCCCATCGGATAATCTAAACATCCATTGTGGTAGGCTGTTGCAAGCCTAATTGGTAACATTTTGTAACCTATTTGGTATGAAACCATCACCATAATGTAAAATAAATATATAAAACAAATCGTCATGTCCCCCATCTACAATACAAAAGTCACAAACAAACAAATATAATTCTGAAACAGACAGACAGACAAACAGGCAGAAAATATTGAAAACAATGACCTTGCTAAAATATTATACTGCAATAGTAAATCTCGACGTATTTTTAGAAGAAAAGCACAAACATACAGCCAGGTTAAAGCACAAACATACAGCCAGATTAAATCTATAGATAATTATTATATACATATAAGAGAAGATAATGGCTGTAATTATAAAAAAAATGTAGTTAATAATATATAATCATAATTTTAAGTATATAATATTGGTATGTAAGGTACACTGAATTAGGGAAATCAATAAATAAATCACAGATAATCCTAGGCAAAAAAATATTACCTGAAAAATAAACGTTCGGCGACAATATTTATCAAGTTGGCACCAGTAAAATTTAAATAATATTTTGTTTAAGGGGGGCGGGGGGGGATTACACCCTTCTTTAAGAAAGATTTTCACATTTTTGGTTTTATATTTGATGTAATGCAAAATTGTATGAGGATTTCAAATCTTAAACCGGCTTATAGCGAGATCTTTTTATCGCTGTCTTTCCGTAGATAGAAATCCGTAGATTTGAAGGTGGTGAGTCCAAAAAAGTTGGTTTTGAAAAATTTGGTTAAAAATCGAGTGACTAGTGTGTAATTTTCATATTTCGATTCCCCACGTTGGCTGAACACAACATAACATTGGTATTGAGCTACCACACGATATTAGAGCTGTCCCCCCCCCCCCCCCCCCCCCCACCCCCCCTTAAACAATCTGATCAAACATTGGTAAGTTTGTTTAGGAGTGTTTTTGAAAATTACAATATATTAAACCTGTGATATAATCCATCAGCGAGTTAATAGATTATACTATTTAAAATATGAAAACTGCTACGCTAAAATAATGCAGTCAGAATTAGAATGGTGATTATGGCCACTATAATTACTGTACTTTATTATTATTTGTAAAATAGATAACCATTATACGGAGCTGCCTGTCTGATTTTAAATTCATTTCAATTTAGCTAGAATGAAACCCCATAGATTAGAAACACCTGTATTAATGATTACAATTAAATTCCAATTATTAAATTACATTAATTGATTTTACTTAGTTAAGTAAAAACCTTACCGGTAGTAGGTAGGTATAAAATAGTCGAAACTAAAAAGCAACTGAGACCTAATTAATACACTGCCTGCAAAGGGGTGGTGAGTACAAAACAAAGACCCAAATAATAAAGACCAGTGCACTGCCTGCAAAGGGGTGGTGAGTACAAAACAAAGACCCAAATAATAAAGACCTGTACACTGCCTGCAAAGGGGTGGTGAGTACAAAACAAAGACACAAATAATAAAGACCTGTACACTGCCTGCAAAGGGGTGGTGAGTACAAAACAAAAGACCCAAATAATAAAGACCAGTGCACTGCCTGCAAAGGGGTGGTGAGTACAAAACAAAGACCCAAATAATAAAGACCTGTACACTGCCTGCAAAGGGGTGGTGAGTAAAAAACAAAGACCCAAATAATAAAGACCTGTACACTGCCTGCAAAGGGGTGGTGAGTACAAAACAAAGACCCAAATAATAAAGACCTGTACACTGCCTGCAAAGGGGTGGTGAGTACAAAACAAAGACCCAAATAATAAAGACCAGTGCACTGCCTGCAAAGGGGTGGTGAGTACAAAACAAAGACCCAAATAATAAAGACCTGTACACTGCCTGCAAAGGGGTGGTGAGTAAAAAACAAAGACCCAAATAATAAAGACCTGTACACTGCCTGCAAAGGGGTGGTGAGTAAAAAACAAAGACCCAAATAATAAAGACCAGTGCACTGCCTGCAAAGGGGTGGTGAGTACAAAACAAAGACCCAAATAATAAAGACCAGTGCACTGCCTGCAAAGGGGTGGTGAGTACAAAACAAAGACCCAAATAATAAAGACCTGTACACTGCCTGCAAAGGGGTGGTGAGTAAAAAACAAAGACCCAAATAATAAAGACCAGTGCACTGCCTGCAAAGGGGTGGTGAGTACAAAACAAAGACCCAAATAATAATGACCAGTGCACTGCCTGCAAAGGGGTGGTGAGTAAAAAACAAAGACCCAAATAATAAAGACCTGTACACTGCCTGCAAAGGGGTGGTGAGTACAAAACAAAGACCCAAATAATAAAGACCTGTACACTGCCTGCAAAGGGGTGGTGAGTAAAAAACAAAGACCCAAATAATAAAGACCTGTACACTGCCTGCAAAGGGGTGGTGAGTACAAAACAAAGACCCAAATAATAAAGACCTGTACACTGCCTGCAAATGCTCTTTGGGACATAACGCTCTTTGGGACCTAATGCTCTTTGGTACCTAACGCTCTTTTGGACCTAACGCGTTTTGGGACCTAACGCTCTTTGGTACCTAATGCTTTTTGGGACATAACGTTCTTTGGGACCTAACGCTCTTTGGTACCTAATGCTCTTTGGGACCTAACGCTCTTTGGGACATAACGCTCTTTGGGACCTAACGATCTTTGGGACATAACGCTCTTTGGGACCTAACGCTCTTTGGGACATAACGCTCTTTGGGACCTAACGCTCTTTGGGACATAACGCTCTTTGGTACCTAATGCTTTTTGGGACATAACGTTCTTTGGGACCTAACGCTCTTTGGTACCTAACGCTCTTTGGGACCTAACGCTCTTTGGGACATAACGCTCTTTGGGACCTAACGATCTTTGGGACATAACGCTCTTTGGGACCTAACGCTCTTTGGGACCTAACGCTCTTTGGGACATAACGCTCTTTGGGACCTATCGCTCTTTGGGACATAACGCTCTTAGGGACCTAACGATCTTTGGGACATAACGCTCTTTGGGACCTAACGCTCTTTGGGACATAACGCTCTTTGGGACCTAACGCTCTTTGGGACATAACGCTCTTTGGGACATAACGCTCTTTAGGACCTAAAGCTATTTGGTACCTAACGCTCTTTGGGATCTAACGCTCTTTGGGACACAACGCTCTTTGGGACCTAACGCTCTTTGAGACCTAACGCTATTTAGTACCTAACGCTCTTTGGTACCTAACGCTCTTTGGTACCTAATGCTCTTTGGTACCTAATGCCCTTTGGGAAATAACGCTCTTTGGGACCTAACGCTCTTTGGGACCTAACGCTCTTTGGGACATAACGCTCTTTGGGACCTAACGCTCTTTGGGACATAACGCTCTTTGGGACCTAAAGCTCTTTGGTACCTAACGCTCTTTGGGACCTAACGCTCTTTGGGACATAACGCTCTTTGGGACCTAAAGCTCTTTGGTACCTAACGCTCTTTGGGACCTAACACTCTTTGGGACCTAACGCTCTTTGGGACCTAAACGCTCTTTTGGGACATAACGCTCTTTAACTGGCTCTGGGACATAACGGACCTAATGCTCTTTGGGACCTAACACTCTTTGGGACCTAACGCTCTTTGGGACCTAAACGCTCTTTTGGGACATAACGCTCTTTGGGACCTAACGCTCTTTGGGACATAACGCTCTTTGGGACCTAACGCTCTTTGGGACCTAACGCGACTTTAACTCTTTGTTTCATACAGGTATTGAATCTTTGGTCTATGTTTTGTACTCACCCGCCTGCAACGGGTGGGTAACTGTCTGATACCTACCTACACACTGCATGCGACTGGTGGGTAACTGTCTGATACCTACACACTGCACGCGACTGGTGGGTAACTGTCTGATACCTACACACTGCATGCGACTGGTGGGTAACTGTCTGATACCTACACACTGCATGCGACTGGTGGGTAACTGTCTGATACCTACACACTGCATGCGACTGGTGGGTAACTGTCTGATACCTACACACTGCACGCGACTGGTGGGTAACTGTCTGATACCTACACACTGCATGCGACTGCTGGGTAACTGTCTGATACCTACACACTGCACGCGACGGGTGGGTAACTGTCTGATACCTACACACTGCATGCGACTGGTGGGTAACTGTCTTGATACCTACACACTGCATGCGACTGGTGGGTAACTGTCTGATACCTACACACTGCATGCGACTGGTGGGTAACTGTCTGATACCTACACACTGCACGCGACTGGTGGGTAACTGTCTGATACCTACACACTGCATGCGACTGGTGGGTAACTGTCTGATACCTACACACTGCACGCGACGGGTGGGTAACTGTCTGATACCTACACACTGCACGCGACGGGTGGGTAACTGTCTGATACCTACACACTGCACGCGACTGGTGGGTAACTGTCTGATACCTACACACTGCACGCGACTGGTGGGTAACTGTCTGATACCTACACACTGCACGCGACTGGTGGGTAACTGTCTGATACCTACACACTGCACGCGACTGGTGGGTAACTGTCTGATACCTACACACTGCACGCGACTGGTGGGTAACTGTCTGATACCTACACACTGCACGCGACTGGTGGGTAACTGTCTGATACCTACACACTGCACGCGACTGGTGGGTAACTGTCTGATACCTACACACTGCATGCGACTGGTGGGTAACTGTCTGATACCTACACACTGCATGCGACTGGTGGGTAACTGTCTGATACCTACACACTGCATGCGACTGGTGGGTAACTGTCTGATACCTACACACTGCATGCGACTGGTGGGTAACTGTCTGATACCTACACACTGCATGCGACTGGTGGGTAACTGTCTGATACCTACACACTGTATGCGACTGGTGGGTAATTGTCTGATACCTACACACTGCACGCGACTGGTGGGTAACTGTCTGATACCTACACACTGCACGCGACTGGTGGGTAACTGTCTGATACCTACACACTGCATGCGACTGGTGGGTAACTGTCTGATACCTACACACTGCATGCGACTGGTGGGTAACTGTCTGATACCTACACACTGCATGCGACTGGTGGGTAACTGTCTGATACCTACACACTGCATGCGACTGGTGGGTAACTGTCTGATACCTACACACTGCACGCGACGGGTGGGTAACTGTCTGATACCTACACACTGCATGCGACTGGTGGGTAACTGTCTGATACCTACACACTGCATGCGACTGGTGGGTAACTGTCTGATACCTACACACTGCACGCGACTGGTGGGTAACTGTCTGATACCTACACACTGCACGCGACTGGTGGGTAACTGTCTGATACCTACACACTGCATGCGACTGGTGGGTAACTGTCTGATACCTACACACTGCATGCGACTGGTGGGTAACTGTCTGATACCTACACACTGCACGCGACTGGTGGGTAACTGTCTGATACCTACACACTGCATGCGACTGGTGGGTAACTGTCTGATACCTACGCACTGCACGCGACGGGTGGG
This sequence comes from Nemertoderma westbladi, assembly GCA_032718475.1. Classification (NCBI taxonomy): domain Eukaryota; kingdom Metazoa; phylum Xenacoelomorpha; order Nemertodermatida; family Nemertodermatidae; genus Nemertoderma; species Nemertoderma westbladi. The sequence continues at coordinate 14,897 of JAUCBJ010004099.1, forward strand.
TAACTGTCTGATACCTACACACTGCACGCGACGGGTGGGTAAATGTCTGATACCTACACACTGCACGCGACGGGTGGGTAACTGTCTGATACCTACACACTGCGCGCGACGGGTGGGTAACTGTCTGATACCTACACACTGCACGCGACTGGTGGGTAACTGTCTGATACCTACACACTGCACGCGACGGGTGGGTAACTGTCTGATACCTACACACTGCACGCGACGGGTGGGTAACTGTCTGATACCTACACACTGCACGCGACGGGTGGGTAACTGTCTGATACCTACACACTGCATGCGACTGGTGGGTAACTGTCTGATACCTACACACTGCATGCGACTGGTGGGTAACTGTCTGATACCTACACACTGCACGCGACTGGTGGGTAACTGTCTGATACCTACACACTGCATGCGAGTCTATAATTAAGCACAATTCAGAAGATAGCTGCTGAATTTAGTTTCAATTATTTTATACTTTTTACTTCAATTGTTTGACTAATAAATATTTTACGCCAATTAATTTACAACTTTTCTAGCTTTTACTATAAACAGAAATTAAAATTATTATAAACAAAACTGTTGGGTGTGACATAAAATAAATGAGACTAAGTGCATGTTAGATGATATATATATATATACATTCTAAGGAAGCGAAAAAGGGATATGATGTTGAATAAATAAAACAAACAAAGGGGCATTTATTCTAAAGAATACTCAAATACAAGGAAGCTTTATTCTACCCGAGGGACACTAACACGGGTTGGTACGGTGGCGACCAGAATGGTCTGCAAGGCCACCAAGGGTTATGGTCGAGAAGGTGGCGGATGTTATCTTGGGTGGAATAAGTTGGCTAACTAGGTCAGCTCAGTGGTACTGGCACAGTTACCAGCGATGCACGACGTACCAGAATCCCTTAATCATATCATTTGATTCACGAACTATTTCGAACCCTAACACATTAAATTGCTCCTGAACAATACAAACTGGTTATCCAGACTGACTTACGTCAAAAGTTTTATATAAAGCTAAAAAACTTAGCACGACTGAATAGTTAATTAAATAGTATTATAGAAATATTAAGAATTATAAAGGATTCGAAGTAAAAAAATGAAATAAAATAAATGCATGACAACTGTTGTTCTTTGGATTAATTGCATTTCAGTTTTCGCTATCTACTCGACACCGTTGTCAGTTGTGTTGTTTCGTGGCGTTTAGGAGGGGGTGGGGGATGTTTCACCTCGGATTGGTCGGATTGACCCGGCTGATTTGGGGACGTGGTTCCATCCCCCGCCGATAGATGGCGCTGGTGCTGTTGCTGACGCAGTTCCTGGAGCATCTCGGGGGGCGGGGGCGGCAGTTGGCGGGGATCCACACTGGGTTTGGATCCCGGACTGACAGGCCCCGTTGCTCCCGCCGACACAGCCGTGACCACAGAGAGTTTACTCGATTCCGCCGCGAGTCGAGTGGAGTGGCTGCGTTGTGGCGGCGGCGGGGGCGGTTCCGAGACACGCCGTCGGATCGCCCCCTCTACCGGCTGAGGCGCGCTCTCACTATGTCGACGAGAGACTCCCGAGTCCCCCGGTAAACCCTGAAACTTGACCTGCTTTGGCGTCGGGGATTTACTGCCGGTAGCAACGCCGCTAGACTTTAAAGCAGACGCCTTAAAGGAGACAGTTTTGGGAAGCGTTGGTGGGGGGCCGTGGGAGGAGTTAGCAGAGGGGGGTTTAGAGGAACTCTGAGAACCGATTGTTTCGGTGGAGGTACCTGACGGGTTTTTATCGACAGCGAATGTTTTCGGAAGCGTCGGTGGTGGAGCATTGGGAGTTGTGACGGGTACCGTGCATTGGGATGAATGACTCCCCATTGTTGGGGAGGTAGATTGTTGGTGTCTGAGAGTGGGAGGGACGAACTCAGGTGGAGCGGTAACGTCCGCCGCTGAGGGAACCCCGGGTATGGGTACTTCTATATGGTTGTCGGGCTGTTTAACGATCACCTTCGGGGATAGCGGTTGTTTCTGTTTGCGAGGAGACGAATCCAGAGTTGGGCGAAATGCCACTGGAGCGGTGTGTGCCGCCACTGGTGCTGGGTGTGCCGCCACTGGTGCTGGGTGTGCCGCCACTGATGCAGGGTGTGCCGCCACTGATGCAGGGTGTGCCGCCACTGCTCCAGGGTGTGCCGTCACTGGTGGCAGGCGAGACGCCACTGGAATGAATGGTGATTTCCTGCTGCGCTCCAAGTTGAGACAGGCGGCGGGGTTGGGCGACGATGTCACCGTGGTGTCCGCCAATCGGCACTGAGGGCGTGACGCGTCCGCTGCCCACTCTGCAGTCCGAGACTCAGACTCAAAACCGAGTCCAACAGGTATCCCAAGTCCAGCCCCGGTCTGCGCCACACTGGTCCCACCCTGTGTCACAGTAGCCCCGCTTTGCGCAACACTGGCTCCCCCCTGGGCCACATTGGCTCCGCCCTGTGCCACACTGACCCCTCCCTGGGCCACAGCAACCCCGCTACGGAACTGGGAGCCCACATTGACCTGGTAGGTACTCGCGGACACGGGGCTGTCACGTCCCGGAACGTACGAGGCCACGTCTTGGTACTGGAGGTTCACGGTGGCACCGAGTTTGGGGGACGGACTCGGCGACGCAGCGCTGAATGTACTAACTGGTCGGGAGGAAGTAGCCACGCTCATCTTAGTGGCGCCCCCAAGCGGATTCCTCTGAATAACAGGAACAATAGGAGGAGGGGGAGGCTCGGAAGGAGGCGCTGCCATCTCTATGTAACCGCCTGTAAAAGCAAATAAATCTCCAGTAAATTCAAGAAGCAAATCGTTTAGAGACAATCACTTTCCTTTATTTTTGTTTATATTTTTATTTTTTTACTTGATTAATTAAATCAACACAATAGGAACACACAATGGCTAATAGATTATTTCAATTACACCACAAATTTTAATAATTATTAACTCAGATAAACTGAAACTAAAACTTCGGCAACCCAGCGCCATCTTTACCCTCGAACCACGAAGGTAGAGGGAGGCCCAACGGTTTGGACCCTGTTACGGACCCAGCCCATCGTGGTACTGAAGGTATGGCCCCACGGAATACCGCGAATTGAACCCTGGAACGAACCGAGCCCATCGTGGTACTAAGGAATGGCCCCAGGGATTGCCGCGAATTGAACCCTGGTACAGACCCAGCCCATCGTGGTACTGAAGGGATGGCCCCAGGGATTACCGCGAATTGAACCCTGGTACAGACCCAGCCCATCGTGGTACTGAAGGGATGGCCCCATGGATTACCGCGAATTGAACCCTGGTACGGACCCAGCCCATCGTGGTACTGAAGGGATGGCCCCAGGGATTACCTCGAATTGAACCCTGGTACGGACCCAGCCCATCGTGGTACTGAAGGTATGGCCCCAGGGATTACCGCGAATTGAACCCTGTTACGGACCTAGCCCATCGTGGTACTGAAGGGATGGCCCCATGGAATACCGCGAATTGAACCCTGGTACAGACCCAGCCCATCGTGGTACTGAAGGGCTTGCCCCGCGACCGGAGCAGTCTGTCCACTAGGACGTGGTTCGCCTGCGGTGCCGGAACTGCGTAACGGGAAGAGACGAATGGTGAGACGGCATCCACATACTAGGATCGGCAGGCTGCATTGCAGCTGCATTTGTAAGAATGCTGTGCCGGCTTGTCGACAAAATTGCGTCGCCACAACTCCCTATCACCCATGACATTTGCTAGATCATCCGCATCTTCAAGGCCAGTGTCCTTTAAGATGCGTCTCAAGAAAGTCATGGGCTGTCCACCATGCTTATTCACTCCATGAGGCTGCCAAAGTACAAGATTACGCACTGGCTGGTCCTCACGGCGAAAGCAATGTCCTGCAAAGCGGAGGCGATTCTGTTCTAGTGTCAAGCTTGGGGAACCAATGAGACACCTCCAATGTTATATACTGTCTGGTTGGAGATGTGTGCATTGTACTTGACACAATGAATCCGGCGTAGCATTCTTGTGAATGTGCCATCCAGAGATTTGGTGTCCTCAGCAGTTAGAGCCCAGCATGGACTCCCATAGATGAGTACTGGAACTACTGCTGCTCTAAATAATCGGACCTTAAGTTTCCGATTAATTCTCGGTGACTTCCAAATCCTGGAAAGCCTATTCAAGGCTGCCCATGCCTTTCCCTTACGTATTCGAAGGTCCTCATCTGACTTCCGGATCCATGATCCCAGGTAACATAAGTCGTCCACATGCTCAAGCATACCATCCTTTGAGCTTATGCTCATCCGGTCAGAGACTTGCTGAGGACTTTCAAAGTTAACTGTCAAAATTTTGGTCTTTCTGGAGTTAATAAAAAGACCAACACTAGAAGCAGCATGTTCTAATGAGCTGAGGAGCCGTTGGGCTCCCTCTAGTGATTCTGAGAGTACTCCTAAGTCATCAGCTAAGTCTAGATCAGTTAGGTACTTGGCAGGATTTCATCGACATCTGGAGCCAGTAGGTGGAGTTATCATCACCCTATCATCATAATGATGATCTAAGGACATGCGTAGAACATAGTCAACAACAATTATGAACAAGAATGGTGCAAGTGTGTCTCCCTGGAGGACGCCCCATAACACTTCAAATGGTTCTGTGTCACCGTCAACTGTAGACACAAATGTTGTCGAACCATCGTATACTGATCTGATTGCTGCAATAATTTCATCAGGAATCCCATATAATGAAAGTATGCTGAACATACGTGAGCGAGAGACTGAATTAAAGGCCTTGAATATGTCAAGATGTTTTTGATAATTCTTCAATTATCCTTCTAAATGCCAAAATAGAGCCGCTTCTTATCGTCTTTGGCCAATTCGAGGACAACCATATGTGAGCGACCCACGTATGACCCGGCGTCAAGGTTTAATACTCTAATATCGATCAACACCTGTGTCTGTGGGTTTCGAGCTCCCCGAATGCCCACGTCGCACCGAAGGCCAGCGGCTCCGTCTACTCCCTGCCCCTCTCTCACCCCCGGCTCACAGACAATGTTCCTGGCACAATTCCATAGCACAGCTGTATGGTTTAGCCAGTTAAAGGCATTCGAAGCATCGGCGAGGAGAATCCCCCAGCCGTCTTCATTCACTGCTTTCCCCAAACACATCAGCCATTGTATGGACTGCGGCCTCGACACCCGTTGATGTGCCAACTGACGCCCTTCTGTTCGCTGTTCTGCACCACACGTTGCCGTTACAAAATCTCCTGTGGCTTCGGCCATGGAATTCCCAAGTATCCGACAAAGACACTCCCAGATACCTATCAGTCGGACTCCTGGACACTTGTCCAGGGCGAACAGCCAGCAGAACATCAGGGCATGCACCATTCCCAGGGTACTATAGTATTCGCAAGGGCTTTTGCTATGCGTGCTATAGAGTCCCGTAGACGTTCGCCATACCGGAGGAGATAGTCCCTCCCGCTCGTGGAGTCGGATCCGGCAGGCACTCCACAGACATACCGACACCCTTAGGCCAGCCGCACTGACGCCCATATGAGACGCCACAGACAAACTGGTACCCATATGGGACGGCACAGAGAAACGGGTACCCGTGGGAGACACCCCAGACACACCGACTCCAAAAGGAGATGCCCCAGACACGGCAACCGTGTAAGATGCCCCAGACATACCGGGGACGGGAGACTCATCTGTTCCAACCAAGGTACGTCGCAGTCCATCAGAGTGTCATGTTCGACCTCCTCTATAGGAGACTATGGCCTCAGACTGGGAAGCACTCTGTGTTTAGGGGGCGATACGGGGGACGGCGACAGAAACTACTGGTTGCGAGCGGTTGCGAAGGTTGACTAATCGACATGGGTTACAACATCACCCATTCGCTAACGGAGCGTACTTGGTTTAATTTCAACAATGATTTGGCCGACTTACAGACAGACCATATGATTTTTAACCAAACTTCAGAATCTTTCTAAACCTTTGACAGACCACATGTTTACCAAGTTTGGGTTCATTTCATCAATGATTGGGCAGACTATTTCTTTGCCAGAGGCGTAGCGAGCCCTTCTGGTGCCCAGGGGAATGAAGTAGAGATAGCCCCCCCCCCTCCCCTTCAATAATTTTAACTTTTCATTCATGGTGGTTTTTTTTTTAATATGATGTAACAGAATATAATATTTAAAAAAAAACACATAAAACAGTTTACTAAAAGTATATAACTATATCAAATCTATTATACACAAGTTTGATGTAGTGAAATTATTAGGAGCCCGCTCGACAGGCGGGATACTTACTGTAAAAATCTGCGGGATACTTACTGTAAAAATCTCAGGATATATAACACTGACTGACTGATAATTATCTAGGTTCAGGCACTTCCTGCCTGGCGATTTTGTTGAAATTTTACAAGTAAATTGCTTTGGTAGGTTCATAATCGCGTTACAAAATATCAGATCAATTCAATGTGTGGTATTCGATATATTTCGTTTTTTTGAAATTATTTTGTCGCGAAATTAAAAGCAATGGTAAAGTAACAACTCCTGCCTGAGCTGCTGCAGCAGCTAGCTGTGTAGTAATGGTTGAGTACAGGGCTGCCTGAGATAGAATTCCATCAAGGCAGAATTTCTTGACTACACCCCTCCTGCTGCTGGCTGCTGTCTGAGTCTACACATCCTTTATCAGCTCTCAGGGATAGACAGAAAATAGTTGAGTTGTCAATAAACATAATAAAATATACCACTGCAGTAGATTATATTATTATTCCACGAATCATTCGCTGATTATTTTGTATAGGATATATGTAGAATGTTCTTAAAAATAATATTCTTATTTTTATTATTACATAGGTGCAAATTAATTTAATTATATTTTAATACCATTACTACATTGGCATAAGATAAGTTTTAACATTTCTTACAAATATTATAAAACTCAATAGTGGTGCGAGCATAAAACTCAAATCACGCAAATTTAAAAGAACCGGGTGTGTTGTCATAATATCTATCTCCATAGGTTATTCTGCTTGACTGGGTCTGGGTGCGGCTTTGCTTTTGGGACGGGGTGCTGATTGAAAGGGGGGTTGAAGGGGGGAACTGTCCCCCCTTTTCACTTTGACTGATTTGCGGTTTTGTTAAATTTCTTGGATATAGTTGTTGTGATGCTAAAATTTAATTTGTCTTTGATAATGTATTATTTTGTTTCATATTGTTTAGAACTTCACTTTTCATAATATTAGTTGAGTTTTTGTTTATACATTTGCTCTATAATTAATATATTATATAATTTGTATTTATTCAAAAAATTGAATGAAACTGTTATCACTATTATTATCTTACTAGAACTACTGACACTAATGTGGAACAGCTAGGGTATTTGCGCTTTGTTTGTGTTTTAGTTTTAGTAACTATAGCTACCCATTTCTATTGTTAGTTTTGTTCTATAATGCAGCATTGGTTGATTGCCTTAGCAGCCGGTGTTGTAATATTCGTATGGAAATAGAGTCTGCATTTATAATATGGTGGGTTCAGGGTCATCACTCGCTTGGTGTCCTGGTTGTGCATCATAGGCATTTTTTTATAAATATTCGGTAATCTTATATCTTGTAAACGTGCTTGATAATGAAATTATTTGCTTCATATTATATTTTTGTTAGTGGTAGCAAAGTTTAATTTTTTATTATGTGGGACGATCGACAAAGTCAGCTAGCCTCACGCCTTACAGTTTAGACAATTGTTTAGTTTAGGTCTACTTACTAGGCCTACAGCTGACTGACATAGTTCATTTGTAATAGTCTTGGCTAGGATTCTTCCCCCGGGCTCCTTCTAGCCAGCTTGCTGGCTTTCTAGTATAGACTTCATGATTCTCTGCAAGCAACCAAAATTGCAGTTCTTGAAAATGAGGCGTTCCCGAGAAATTTAACTCACACATTTCTTAAAACACACATAGTCTGTCGTAGCTGACGTCAGACTGCATGATTGTTCACCAAACTTTACAAACTTTCCCTCTACTACTTACCTACTAAGTTTGGTTCAATTCCGAGTCGGCGATGTCGAGAAATTCGCGTTCAAAAATTTACCAGACAGACAGACCTACGAACGGACAGACGAGCATGCCCCATTTGCCCAATACGTACAGTATGCTAATTCTCGCCCCACAGTCACTTACCTTTATCGATAACAACACCAGTCTGCAGACCGAGTAGTTGTGGAGTAGCGTACTCTGGTTCAGGGTTGTGTTCAGTTGCCAAGGGAACAGGCGGTGGGGGGTCGGTGGGGGCCATGCTGCGGGGGCGTTGCGACCTCGGCGATCGATGGTGGACCGGAATAGTTTCTGCAGAGTGCTGCTTGGTCTGTTCATTGCCAGAACTGAAGAGAGTTAATTATTTGCTAGTTAGTTAGTTATGTTAGATAGTTATGGATATATGACAGATCCTCTCAGCCCAAGATATCACTATTGAGGTTAGTATCACACCAAACATTCCTGTATGATTATATTCAATTACAATAGACCATATAGCAAAATGTTGTCTCTACTTTTTGTACACTTTTTATAGGTCCTCTCGGCCTCTTTCGCACTGTACGAATGGGAACTAACCTGACTGCGGGCGACGGACGGTGATGCGTCGCGGGTTTGCTCTCGGAACCGGGTTGGGGGCTGGCTCGCATCGAATCTGGTCGCCCTGGGTGGAAGGGTTTGGGTGGGGGGTCACTCGATACTCGGGGGTGGTACGGTTTGGGTGGCGGGCCTGGTTGGGTCGATGGTGAGTTGGATGGCTCGCCGACTGCGGTAGAATAAATAAATTATTATATACATTAGAAGCATAAAGTAGAACTTTACTTTTTAATAATAAACTTAAATCATCTCCCATTTCTGAACTTTATAAATTTGCAAACTATGTCCACTATTATTTCCCCCAAAACTCCTCAGATTAAAGAAAACCCTAAATCAAAGGAGCCTTTGGAATCTCTCTAGTGATTCTGAGAATACCCTTAGGTTATTTTATCAGTAAAGTCTAGATCATTAAGGTACTTTGCTGGATTTCCTCTACTTCTTGAGAAAGTAGGGGGGTGTTACCATCACGCATCACAACATCTTTATTAAGATGATCTAAGGACATGCGTAGAACATTGTCAACAACAATTATGAACAAGAATGGTGCAAGTGTGTCTCCTTGGAGGACGCCCCCTAACACTTCAAATGGTTCTGTATCACCATCAACAGTAGACACAAATGTTGTCGAACCATCGTATACTGATCTGATTGGTGCAATAATTTCATCAGGAATCCCATATAATGAAAGTATGCTGAACATACGTGAGCGAGAGACTGAATCAAAGGCCTTGAAGAAGTCAACAGAGATAACAGCCAGATGCCTGTCTTTCTTTTTTGATAATTCTTCAATTATCCTTCTAAGTGCCAAAATGGGCCCCATGGTCCCACGACCTTTACGGAATCCAGTTTGCCAATGTGTCCGCAGCCGGCAGAGATATTATAAAACAATTAAAGGTGAACGAACTCCAGGAAATTACCACTTGAAGGCAGTCCAATCGAATGAATTAAACGTACAAAATTATCTACAGTTGGAATCATAAAACTCAAACTGGTGGAACCGAGAACGATGGCAACGTGTGTTGATGAAGACCGTGATCTGTAACGATATTAATAATGACGATATTTACATTGGATTCCGGAGTTCCACTGCCCTTAGGTATTATACACAAAGATTTCCTTTAGTCTCTATAACATATTGAGATACATCCCCAGTGTCACTGCTGTCCTCTTTGGCGACACGCTGGCTCCTTTCATCTTCATTATATTGTGGTTGACTGTGCTGCGAATGTTTCTGACCAGCATAATAATATAAATGAGTTGGAAATAGTCGGCGGTAAAGAGAAAATTCCGAAAGTAAACTTGGATTCCAGCCTTAAGGACATCGAATATCACTCCAGTGTGTTCAGTGTTGCTACACAAGGTTCATGGTAGAAAATACAACGGAAAAGGAAACATTTGGTACGGTTGGGAACTTACCACTGTTATGGGAGGCAATGGGGGAATTGTGATTGGGTATTCCCGGGTTACTAGTAGTAACTGGTAGATTCTGTGATTGGATAGGGTGATTATCCAGTTTCGGTAAACTTGATGCGGAAGCCCGATTCTGGGAAATCATTAACCTAAAAAAATTAGATATTACCTTGAAATATATAAATGAAATTTAATTAATATCATTCGGTCACATATAATAAATACATCGGCCCCCATACGGTCACACATAATAAATACATCGGCCCCCATACGGTCACACATAATAAATACATCGGCCCCCATACGGTCACACATAATAAATACATCGGCCCCCATACGGTCACACATAATAAATACATCGGCCCCCATACGGTCACACATAATAAATACATCGGCCCCCATACGGTCACACATAATAAATACATCGGCCCCCATACGGTCACACATAATAAATACATCGGCCCCCATACGGTCACACATAATAAATACATCGGCCCCCATACGGTCACACATAATAAATACATCGGCCCCCATACGGTCACACATAATAAATACATCGGCCCCCATACGGTCACACATAATAAATACATCGGCCCCCATACGGTCACACATAATAAATACATCGGCCCCCATACGGTCACACATAATAAATACATCGACCCCCATACGGTCACACATAATAAATACATCGGCCCCCATACGGTCACACATAATAAATACATCGGCCCCCATACGGTCACACATAATAAATACATCGGCCCCCATACGGTCACACATAATAAATACATCGACCCCCATACGGTCACACATAATAAATACATCGGCCCCCATACGGTCACACATAATAAATACATCGGCCCCCATACGGTCACACATAATAAATACATCGGCCCCCATACGGTCACACATAATAAATACATCGGCCCCCATACGGTCACATATAATAAATACATCGGCCCCCATACGGTCACACATAATAAATACATCGGCCCCATACGGTCACACATAATAATTACATCGGCCCCCATACGGTCACACATAATAAATACATCGGCCCCCATACGGTCACACATAATAAATACATCGGCCCCCATACGGTCACACATAATAAATACATCGGCCCCCATACGGTCACACATAATAAATACATCGGCCCCCATACGGTCACACATAATAAATACATCGGCCCCCATACGGTCACACATAATAAATACATCGGCCCCCATACGGTCACATATAATAAATACATCGGCCCCCATACGGTCACACATAATAAATACATCGGCCCCCATACGGTCACACATAATAAATACATCGGCCCCCATACGGTCACACATAATAAATACATCGGCCCCCATACGGTCACACATAATAAATACATCGGCCCCCATACGGTCACACATAATAAATACATCGGCCCCCATACGGTCACACATAATAAATACATCGGCCCCCATACGGTCACACATAATAAATACATCGACCCCCATAACACATTTAGCGATCGGAAAATATAAATATCGAATCATTCATTTGCATTATCAAGACTATTTGAGATTTTAAGCAGATATTTCCCAGTTTCCTCTTATGAGACAAATTGACATTGTGCTAGCACGGAGCACTTACTATGTAAGTAGTGTATAACTGCGGTGCGACTGGATCAATACTGATATGAAAAAAATTGACCATTTTAAACGCTGGCGAAAAAAGTGGGAGCGAGGGGCGATAGTTACTGCATTACGATTACGATTTAAAGACATGTTATCATGACAACACTTATGAGATATAAGATAAGGTGGAAATAAACTAACTTCGATCGTTGTATTTCACTCTAAATAAACTAACTTCGATCGTTGTATTTCACTCTAAATAAACTAACTTCGATCGTTGTATTTCACTCTAAATAAACTAACTTCGATCGTTGTATTTCACTGCACAGCTGTTTGGCGAGGAGTTGGGCGTTCTCTGAACTAGTAGAAGATCCTGATTGGCTGTTGTCAAGACTACCGCTTCGCAATGGGGAATGGTGTGGCATAGACGCTGCTCTCTGGTGCTCCCGGTGAAATTGCAATACTCCCTATGTGAGAAACTAAGGGTTAACAACCGAATACTAGAGCAGCAGTTCAGTAACTAAGGGTTAACAACCGAATACTAGAGCAGCAGTTCAGTAACTAAGGGTTAACAACCGAAATACTAGAGCAGCAGTTCAGTAACTAAGGGTTAACAACCAAATACTAGAGCAGCAGTCAGTAACTAAGGGTTAACAACCGAATACTAGAGCAGCAGTTCAGTAACTAGGGGTTAACCACCGAATACTAGAGTAGCAGTTCAGTAACTAAGAGTTAACAACCGAAATACTAGAGCAGCAGTTCAGTAACTAAGGGTTAACAACCGAATACTAGAGCAGCAGTTCAGTAACTAAGGGTTAACGACCGAATACTAGAGCAGCAGTTCAGTAACTAAGGGTTAACGACCGAATACTAGAGCAGCAGTTCAGTAACTAAGAGTTAACAACCGAAATACTAGAGCAGCAGTTCAGTAACTAAGGGTTAACGACCGAATACTAGAGCAGCAGTTCAGTAACTAAGAGTTAACAACCGAAATACTAGAGCAGCAGTTCAGTAACTAAGGGTTAACGACCGAATACTAGAGCAGCAGTTCAGTAACTAAGAGTTAACAACCGAAATACTAGAGCAGCAGTTCAGTAACTAAGGGTTAACGACCGAATACTAGAGCAGCAGTTCAGTAACTAAGGGTTAACGACCGAATACTAGAGCAGCAGTTCAGTAACTAAGGGTTAACAACCGAATACCAGAGCAGCAGTTCAGTAACTAAGGGTTAACAACCGAATACTAGAGTAGCAGTTCAGTAACTAAGGGTTAACAACCGAATACTAGAGCAGCAGTTCAGTAACTAAGGGTTAACGACCGAATACTAGAGCAGCAGTTCAGTAACTAGGGGTTAACCACCGAATACTAGAGTAGCAGTTCAGTAACTAAGAGTTAACAACCGAAATACTAGAGCAGCAGTTCAGTAACTAAGGGTTAACGACCGAATACTAGAGCAGCAGTTCAGTAACTAAGGGTTAACGACCGAATACTAGAGCAGCAGTTCAGTAACTAAGAGTTAACAACCGAAATACTAGAGCAGCAGTTCAGTAACTAAGGGTTAACGACCGAATACTAGAGCAGCAGTTCAGTAACTAAGAGTTAACAACCGAAATACTAGAGCAGCAGTTCAGTAACTAAGGGTTAACGACCGAATACTAGAGCAGCAGTTCAGTAACTAAGAGTTAACAACCGAAATACTAGAGCAGCAGTTCAGTAACTAAGGGTTAACGACCGAATACTAGAGCAGCAGTTCAGTAACTAAGGGTTAATGACCGAATACTAGAGCAGCAGTTCAGTAACTAAGGGTTAACAACCGAATACTAGAGCAGCAGTTCAGTAACTAAGGGTTAACCACCGAATACTAGAGCAGCAGTTCAGTAACTAAGGGTTAACAACCGAATACTAGAGCAGCAGTTCAGTAACTAAGGGTTAACGACCGAATACTAGAGCAGCAGTTCAGTAACTAAGGGTTAACAACCGACTACTAGAGCAGCAGTTCAGTAACTAAGGGTTAACGACCGAATACTAGAGCAGCAGTTCAGTAACTAAGGGTTAACAACCGAATACCAGAGCAGCAGTTCAGTAACTAAGGGTTAACAACCGAATACCAGAGCAGCAGTTCAGTAACTAAGGGTTAACGACCGAATACTAGAGCAGCAGTTCAGTAACTAAGGGTTAACCACCGAATACTAGAGCAGCAGTCAGTAACTAAGGGTTAACCACCGAATACTAGAGCAGCAGTTCAGTAACTAAGGGTTAACGAGCGAATACTAGAGCAGCAGTTCAGTAACTTAACTAAGGGTTAACAACCGAATACTAGAGCAGCAGTTCAGTAACTAAGGGCTAACCACCGAATACTAGAGCAGCAGTTCAGTAACTAAGGGTTAACAACCAAATACTAGAGCAGCAGTTCAGTAACTAAGGGTTAACGACCGAATACTAGAGCAGCAGTTCAGTAACTAAGGGTTAACAACCGAATACTAGAGCAGCAGTCAGTAACTAAGGGCTAACCACCGAATACTAGAGCAGCAGTTCAGTAACTAAGGGTTAACAACCAAATACTAGAGCAGCAGTTCAGTAACTAAGGGTTAACAACCGAATACTAGAGCAGCAGTTCAGTAACTAAGGGTTAACGACCGAATACTAGAGCAGCAGTTCAGTAACTAAGGGTTAACAACCGAATACTAGAGCAGCAGTTCAGTAACTAAGGGTTAACGACCGAATACTAGAGCAGCAGTTCAGTAACTAAGGGTTAACAACCGAATACTAGAGCAGCAGTTCAGTAACTAAGGGTTAACAACCGAATACTAGAGCAGCAGTTCAGTAACTAAGGGTTAACAACCGAATACTAGAGCAGCAGTTCAGTAACTAAGGGTTAACAACCGAATACTAGAGCAGCAGTTCAGTAACTAAGGGTTAACAACCGACTACTAGAGCAGCAGTTCAGTAACTAAGGGTTAACAACCGAATACTAGAGCAGCAGTTCAGTAACTAAGGGTTAACAACCGAATACTAGAGCAGCAGTTCAGTAACTAAGGGTTAACAACCGAATACTAGAGCAGCAGTCAGTAACTAAGGGTTAACAACCGAATACTAGAGCAGCAGTTCAGTAACTAAGGGTTAACAACCGAATGCTAGAGCAGCAGTCAGTAACTAAGGGTTAACAACCGAATACTAGAGCAGCAGTCAGTAACTAAGGGTTAACAACCGAATACTAGAGCAGCAGTTCAGTAACTAAAGGTTAACAACCGAATACTAGAGCAGCAGTTCAGTAACTAAGGGTTAACCACCGAATACTAGAGCAGCAGTTCAGTAACTAAGGGTTAACAACCGACTACTAGAGCAGCAGTTCAGTAACTAAGGGTTAACAACCGAATACTAGAGCAGCAGTTCAGTAACTAAGGGTTAACAACCGAATACTAGAGCAGCAGTTCAGTAACTAAGGGTTAACAACCGAATACTAGAGCAGCAGTCAGTAACTAAGGGTTAACAACCGAATACTAGAGCAGCAGTTCAGTAACTAAGGGTTAACAACCGAATGCTAGAGCAGCAGTCAGTAACTAAGGGTTAACAACCGAATACTAGAGCAGCAGTCAGTAACTAAAGGTTAACAACCGAATACTAGAGCAGCAGTTCAGTAACTAAGGGTTAACCACCGAATACTAGAGCAGCAGTTCAGTAACTAAGGGTTAACAACCGAATACTAGAGCAGCAGTTCAGTAACTAAGGGTTAACGACCGAATACTAGAGCAGCAGTTCAGTAACTAAGGGTTAACAACCGAATACTAGAGCAGCAGTTCAGTAACTAAGGGTTAACGACCGAATACTAGAGCAGCAGTTCAGTAACTAAGGGTTAACGTCCGAATACTAGAGCAGCAGTTCAGTAACTAAGGGTTAACAACCGAATACTAGAGCAGCAGTTCAGTAACTAAGGGTTAACAACCGAATACTAGAGCAGCAGTTCAGTAACTAAGGGTTAACGACCGAATACTAGAGCAGCAGTTCAGTAACTAAGGGTTAACGACCGAATACTAGAGCAGCAGTTCAGTAACTAAGGGTTAACCACCGAATACTAGAGCAGCAGTTCAGTAACTAAGGGCTAACCACCGAATACTAGAGCAGCAGTTCAGTAACTAAGGGTTAACAACCGAATACTAGTGCAGCAGTTCAGTAACTAAGGGTTAACAACCGAATACTAGAGCAGCAGTCAGTAACTAAGGGATAACAACCGAATACTAGAGCAGCAGTTCAGTAACCAAGGGTTAACCACCGAATACTAGAGCAGCAGTCAGTAACTACGGGTTAACAACCGAATACTAGAGCAGCAGTTCAGTAACTAAGGGTTAACAACCGAACACTAGAGCAGCAGTTCAGTAACTAAGGGTTAACCACCGAATACTAGAGCAGCAGTTCAGTAACTAAGGGCTAACCACCAAATACTAGAGCAGCAGTTCAGTAACTAAGGGTAAACGACCGAATACTAGAGCAGCAGTTCAGTAACTAAGGGTTAACAACCGAATACTAGAGCAGCAGTTCAGTAACTAAGGGTTAACGACCGAATACTAGAACAGCAGTTCAGTAATTAAGGGTTAACCACCGAATACTAGAGCAGCAGTTCAGTAACTAAGGGTTAACAACCGAATACCAGAGCAGCAGTTCAGTAACTAAGGGTTAACAACCGAATACTAGAGCAGCAGTTCAGTAACTAAGGGTTAACAACCGAATACTAGAGCAGCAGTTCAGTAACTAAGGGTTAACGACCGAATACTAGAGCAGCAGTTCAGTAACTAAGGGTTAACAACCGAATACTAGAGCAGCAGTTCAGTAACTAAGGGTTAACAACCGAATACTAGAGCAGCAGTTCAGTAACTAAGGGTTAACAACCGAATACTAGAGCAGCAGTTCAGTAACTAAGGGTTAACAACCGAATACTAGAGCAGCAGTTCAGTAACTAAGGGTTAACAACCGACTACTAGAGCAGCAGTTCAGTAACTAAGGGTTAACAACCGAATACTAGAGCAGCAGTTCAGTAACTAAGGGTTAACGACCGAATACTAGAGCAGCAGTTCAGTAACTAAGGGTTAACGACCGAATACTAGAGCAGCAGTTCAGTAACTAAGGGTTAACCACCGAATACTAGAGCAGCAGTTCAGTAACTAAGGGCTAACCACCGAATACTAGAGCAGCAGTTCAGTAACTAAGGGTTAACAACCGAATACTAGTGCAGCAGTTCAGTAACTAAGGGTTAACAACCGAATACTAGAGCAGCAGTCAGTAACTAAGGGATAACAACCGAATACTAGAGCAGCAGTTCAGTAACCAAGGGTTAACCACCGAATACTAGAGCAGCAGTCAGTAACTACGGGTTAACAACCGAATACTAGAGCAGCAGTTCAGTAACTAAGGGTTAACAACCGAACACTAGAGCAGCAGTTCAGTAACTAAGGGTTAACCACCGAATACTAGAGCAGCAGTTCAGTAACTAAGGGCTAACCACCAAATACTAGAGCAGCAGTTCAGTAACTAAGGGTAAACGACCGAATACTAGAGCAGCAGTTCAGTAACTAAGGGTTAACAACCGAATACTAGAGCAGCAGTTCAGTAACTAAGGGTTAACGACCGTATACTAGAGCAGCAGTTCAGTAACTTAACTAAGGGTTAACAACCGAATACCAGAGCAGCAGTTCAGTAACTAAGGGTTAACAACCGAATACTAGAGCAGCAGTTAAGTAACTAAGGGTTAACAACCGAATACTAGAGCAGCAGTTAAGTAACTAAGGGTTAACCACCGAATACTAGAGCAGCAGTTCAGTAACTAAGGGCTAACCACCGAATACTAGAGCAGCAGTTCAGTAACTAAGGGTTAACAACCAAATACTAGAGCAGCAGTTCAGTAACTAAGGGTTAACCACCGAATACTAGAGCAGCAGTTCAGTTACTAAGGGTTAACCACCGAATACTAGAACAGCAGTCAGTAACTAAGGGTTAACGACCGAATACTAGAGCAGCAGTTCAGTAACTAAGGGTTAACCACCTAATACTAGAGCAGCAGTTCAGTAACTAAGGGTTAACCACCGAATACTAGAGCAGCAGTTCAGTAACTAAGGGTTAACAACCGAATACTAGAGCAGCAGTTCAGTAACTAAGGGTTAACGACCGAATACTAGAGCAGCAGTTCAGTAACTAAGGGTTAACCACCGAATACTAGAGCAGCAGTTCAGTAACTAAGGGTTAACCACCGAATACTAGAACAGCAGTCAGTAACTAAGGGTTAACCACCGAATACTAGAGCAGCAGTTCAGTAACTAAGGGTTAACGACCGAATACTAGAGCAGCAGTTCAGTAACTAAGGGTTAACGACCGAATACTAGAGCAGCAGTTCAGTAACTAAGGGTTAACGACCGAATACTATAGCAACAGTTCAGTAACTAAGGGCTAACCACCGAATACTAGAGCAGCAGTTCAGTAACTAAGGGTTAACCACCGAATACTAGAGCAGCAGTCAGTAACTAAGGGTTAACAACCGAATACTATAGCAGCAGTCAGTAACTAAGGGTTAACAACAGAATACTAGAGCAGCAGTTCAGTAACTAAGGGTTAACCACCGAATACTAGAGCAGCAGTTCAGTAACTAAGGGTTAACGACCGAATACTAGAGCAGCAGTTCAGTAACTAGGGGTTAACCACCGAATACTAGAGCAGCAGTTCAGTAACTAGGGGTTAACCACCGAATACTAGAGCAGCAGTTCAGTAACTAAGGGCTAACCACCGAATACTAGAGCAGCAGTTCAGTAACTAAGGGTTAACAACCGAATACTAGTGCAGCAGTTCAGTAACTAAGGGTTAACGACCGAATACTAGAGCAGCAGTTCAGTAACTAAGGGTTAACCACCGAATACTAGAACAGCAGTTCAGTAATTAAGGGTTAACGACCGAATACTAGAGCAGCAGTTCAGTAACTAAGGGTTAACGACCGAATACTATAGCAGCAGTTCAGTAACTAAGGGCTAACCACCGAATACTAGAGCAGTAGTTCAGTAACTAAGGGTTAACCACCGAATACTAGAGCAGCAGTCAGTAACTAAGGGTTAACCACCGAATACTAGAGCAGCAGTTCAGTAACTAAGGGTTAACCACCGAATACTAGAGCAGCAGTTCAGTAACTAAGGGTTAACAACCGAATACTAGAGCAGCAGTTCAGTAACTAAGGGTTAACAACCGAATACTAGAGCAGCAGTTCAGTAACTAAGGGTTAACCACCGAATACTAGAGCAGCAGTTCAGTAACTAAGGGTTAAACACCGAATACTAGAGCAGCAGTTCAGTAACTAAGGGAACCGAATACTAGAGCAGCAGTTCAGTAACTAAGGGTTAACCACCGAATACTAGAGCAGCAGTTCAGTAACTAAGGGCTAACCACCGAATACTAGAGCAGCAGTTCAGTAACTAAGGGTTAACCACCGAATACTAGAGCAGCAGTCAGTAACTAAGGGTTAACCACCGAATACTAGAGCAGCAGTTCAGTAACTAAGGGTTAACCACCGAATACTAGAGCAGCAGTTCAGTAACTAAGGGTTAACAACCGAATACCAGAGCAGCAGTTCAGTAACTAAGGGTTAACAACCGAATACTAGAGCAGCAGTTCAGTAACTAAGGGTTAACCACCGAATACTAGAGCAGCAGTCAGTAACTAAGGGTTAACAACCGAATACTATAGCAGCAGTCAGTAACTAAGGGTTAACAACCGAATACTAGAGCAGCAGTTCAGTAACTAAGGGTTAACCACCGAATACTAGAGCAGCAGTTCAGTAACTAAGGGTTAACGACCGAATACTAGAGCAGCAGTTCAGTAACTAAGGGTTAACCACCGAATACTAGAACAGCAGTTCAGTAATTAAGGGTTAACGACCGAATACTAGAGCAGCAGTTCAGTAACTAAGGGTTAACGACCGAATACTATAGCAGCAGTTCAGTAACTAAGGGCTAACCACCGAATACTAGAGCAGTAGTTCAGTAACTAAGGGTTAACCACCGAATACTAGAGCAGCAGTCAGTAACTAAGGGTTAACCACCGAATACTAGAGCAGCAGTTCAGTACCTAAGGGTTAACCACCGAATACTAGAGCAGCAGTTCAGTAACTAAGGGCTAACCACCGAATACTAGAGCAGCAGTTCAGTAACTAAGGGTTAACAACCGAATACTAGAGCAGCAGTTCAGTAACTAAGGGTTAACAACCGAATACTAGAGCAGCAGTTCAGTAACTAAGGGTTAACCACCGAATACTAGAGCAGCAGTTCAGTAACTAAGGGTTAAACACCGAATACTAGAGCAGCAGTTCAGTAACTAAGGGAACCGAATACTAGAGCAGCAGTTCAGTAACTAAGGGTTAACCACCGAATACTAGAGCAGCAGTTCAGTAACTAAGGGCTAACCACCGAATACTAGAGCAGCAGTTCAGTAACTAAGGGTTAACCACCGAATACTAGAGCAGCAGTCAGTAACTAAGGGTTAACCACCGAATACTAGAGCAGCAGTTCAGTAACTAAGGGTTAACCACCGAATACTAGAGCAGCAGTTCAGTAACTAAGGGTTAACAACCGAATACCAGAGCAGCAGTTCAGTAACTAAGGGTTAACAACCGAATACTAGAGCAGCAGTTCAGTAACTAAGGGTTAACCACCGAATACTAGAGCAGCAGTCAGTAACTAAGGGTTAACAACCGAATACTATAGCAGCAGTCAGTAACTAAGGGTTAACAACCGAATACTAGAGCAGCAGTTCAGTAACTAAGGGTTAACCACCGAATACTAGAGCAGCAGTTCAGTAACTAAGGGTTAACGACCGAATACTAGAGCAGCAGTTCAGTAACTAGGGGTTAACCACCGAATACTAGAGCAGCAGTTCAGTAACTAGGGGTTAACCACCGAATACTAGAGCAGCAGTTCAGTAACTAAGGGCTAACCACCGAATACTAGAGCAGCAGTTCAGTAACTAAGGGTTAACAACCGAATACTAGTGCAGCAGTTCAGTAACTAAGGGTTAACGACCGAATACTAGAGCAGCAGTTCAGTAACTAAGGGTTAACCACCGAATACTAGAGCAGCAGTTCAGTAACTAAGGGTTAACCACCGAATACTAGAGCAGCAGTCAGTAACTAAGGGTTAACAACCGAATACTATAGCAGCAGTCAGTAACTAAGGGTTAACAACCGAATACTAGAGCAGCAGTTCAGTAACTAAGGGTTAACCACCGAATACTAGAGCAGCAGTTCAGTAACTAAGGGTTAACGACCGAATACTAGAGCAGCAGTTCAGTAACTAGGGGTTAACCACCGAATACTAGAGCAGCAGTTCAGTAACTAGGGGTTAACCACCGAATACTAGAGGAGCAGTTCAGTAACTAAGGGCTAACCACCGAATACTAGAGCAGCAGTTCAGTAACTAAGGGTTAACAACCGAATACTAGTGCAGCAGTTCAGTAACTAAGGGTTAACGACCGAATACTAGAGCAGCAGTTCAGTAACTAAGGGTTAACAACCGAATACTAGAGCAGCAGTTCAGTAACTAAGGGTTAACGACCGAATACTAGAGCAGCAGTTCAGTAACTAAGGGTTAACCACCGAATACTAGAGCAGCAGTTCAGTAACTAAGGGTTAACGACCGAATACTAGAGCAGCAGTTCAGTAACTAAGGGTTAACGACCGAATACTAGAGCAGCAGTTCAGTAACTAAGGGTTAACGACCGAATACTATAGCAGCAGTTCAGTAACTAAGGGCTAACCACCGAATACTAGAGCAGTAGTTCAGTAACTAAGGGTTAACCACCGAATACTAGAGCAGCAGTCAGTAACTAAGGGTTAACCACCGAATACTAGAGCAGCAGTTCAGTAACTAAGGGCTAACCACCGAATACTAGAGCAGCAGTTCAGTAACTAAGGGTTAACAACCGAATACTAGAGCAGCAGTTCAGTAACTAAGGGTTAACCACCGAATACTAGAGCAGCAGTTCAGTAACTAAGGGTTAACAACCGAATACTAGAGCAGCAGTTCAGTAACTAAGGGTTAACCACCGAATACTAGAGCAGCAGTTCAGTAACTAAGGGTTAAACACCGAATACTAGAGCAGCAGTTCAGTAACTAAGGGTAACACCGAATACTAGAGCAGCAGTTCAGTAACTAAGGGTTAACAACCGAATACTAGAGCAGCAGTTCAGTAACTAAGGGTTAACAACCGAATACTAGAGCAGCAGTTCAGTAACTAAGGGTTAACGACCGAATACTAGAGCAGCAGTTCAGTAACTAAGGGTTAACAACCGAATACTAGAGCAGCAGTTCAGTAACTAAGGGTTAACGACCGAATACTAGAGCAGCAGTTCAGTAACTAAGGGTTAACCACCGAATACTAGAGCAGCAGTTCAGTAACTAAGGGTTAACCACCGAATACTAGAGCAGCAGTTCAGTAACTAAGGGTTAACCACCGAATACTAGAGCAGCAGTTCAGTAACTAAGGGTTAACCACCGAATACTAGAGCAGCAGTTCAGTAACTAAGGGTTAACCACCGAATACTAGAGCAGCAGTTCAGTAACTAAGGGTTAACCACCGAATACTAGAGCAGCAGTTCAGTAACTAAGGGTTAACAACCGAATACTAGAGCAGCAGTTCAGTAACTAAGGGTTAACAACCGAATACTAGAGCAGCAGTTCAGTAACTAAGGGTTAACAACCGAATACTAGAGCAGCAGTTCAGTAACTAAGGGTTAACAACCGAATACTAGAGCAGCAGTTCAGTAACTAAGGGTTAACCACCGAATACTAGAGCAGCAGTTCAGTAACTAAGGGTTAACCACCGAATACTAGAGCAGCAGTTCAGTAACTAAGGGTTAACCACCGAATACTAGAGCAGCAGTTCAGTAACTAAGGGTTAACAACCGAATACTAGAGCAGCAGTTCAGTAACTAAGGGTTAACAACCGAATACTAGAGCAGCAGTTCAGTAACTAAGGGTTAACAACCGAATACTAGAGCAGCAGTTCAGTAACTAAGGGTTAACAACCGAATACTAGAGCAGCAGTTCAGTAACTAAGGGTTAACAACCGAATACTAGAGCAGCAGTTCAGTAACTAAGGGTTAACAACCGAATACTAGAGCAGCAGTTCAGTAACTAAGGGTTAACCACCGAATACTAGAGCAGCAGTTCAGTAACTAAGGGTTAACAACCGAATACTAGAGCAGCAGTTCAGTAACTAAGGGTTAACGACCGAATACTAGAGCAGCAGTTCAGTAACTAAGGGTTAACCACCGAATACTAGAACAGCAGTTCAGTAATTAAGGGTTAACGACCGAATACTAGAGCAGCAGTTCAGTAACTAAGGGTTAACGACCGAATACTATAGCAGCAGTTCAGTAACTAAGGGCTAACCACCGAATACTAGAGCAGTAGTTCAGTAACTAAGGGTTAACCACCGAATACTAGAGCAGCAGTCAGTAACTAAGGGTTAACCACCGAATACTAGAGCAGCAGTTCAGTACCTAAGGGTTAACCACCGAATACTAGAGCAGCAGTTCAGTAACTAAGGGCTAACCACCGAATACTAGAGCAGCAGTCAGTACTAAGGGTTAACAACCGATACTAAGCAGCAGTCAGTAACTAAGGGTTAACACCGAATACTAGAGCAGCAGTTCAGTAACTAAGGGTTAACAACCGAATACTAGAGCAGCAGTTCAGTAACTAAGGGTTAACCACCGAATACTAGAGCAGCAGTTCAGTAACTAAGGGTTAAACACCGAATACTAGAGCAGCAGTTCAGTAACTAAGGGAACCGAATACTAGAGCAGCAGTTCAGTAACTAAGGGTTAACCACCGAATACTAGAGCAGCAGTTCAGTAACTAAGGGCTAACCACCGAATACTAGAGCAGCAGTTCAGTAACTAAGGGTTAACCACCGAATACTAGAGCAGCAGTCAGTAACTAAGGGTTAACCACCGAATACTAGAGCAGCAGTTCAGTAACTAAGGGTTAACCACCGAATACTAGAGCAGCAGTTCAGTAACTAAGGGTTAACAACCGAATACCAGAGCAGCAGTTCAGTAACTAAGGGTTAACAACCGAATACTAGAGCAGCAGTTCAGTAACTAAGGGTTAACCACCGAATACTAGAGCAGCAGTCAGTAACTAAGGGTTAACAACCGAATACTATAGCAGCAGTCAGTAACTAAGGGTTAACAACCGAATACTAGAGCAGCAGTTCAGTAACTAAGGGTTAACCACCGAATACTAGAGCAGCAGTTCAGTAACTAAGGGTTAACGACCGAATACTAGAGCAGCAGTTCAGTAACTAGGGGTTAACCACCGAATACTAGAGCAGCAGTTCAGTAACTAGGGGTTAACCACCGAATACTAGAGCAGCAGTTCAGTAACTAAGGGCTAACCACCGAATACTAGAGCAGCAGTTCAGTAACTAAGGGTTAACAACCGAATACTAGTGCAGCAGTTCAGTAACTAAGGGTTAACGACCGAATACTAGAGCAGCAGTTCAGTAACTAAGGGTTAACCACCGAATACTAGAGCAGCAGTTCAGTAACTAAGGGTTAACCACCGAATACTAGAGCAGCAGTCAGTAACTAAGGGTTAACAACCGAATACTATAGCAGCAGTCAGTAACTAAGGGTTAACAACCGAATACTAGAGCAGCAGTTCAGTAACTAAGGGTTAACCACCGAATACTAGAGCAGCAGTTCAGTAACTAAGGGTTAACGACCGAATACTAGAGCAGCAGTTCAGTAACTAGGGGTTAACCACCGAATACTAGAGCAGCAGTTCAGTAACTAGGGGTTAACCACCGAATACTAGAGGAGCAGTTCAGTAACTAAGGGCTAACCACCGAATACTAGAGCAGCAGTTCAGTAACTAAGGGTTAACAACCGAATACTAGTGCAGCAGTTCAGTAACTAAGGGTTAACGACCGAATACTAGAGCAGCAGTTCAGTAACTAAGGGTTAACAACCGAATACTAGAGCAGCAGTTCAGTAACTAAGGGTTAACGACCGAATACTAGAGCAGCAGTTCAGTAACTAAGGGTTAACCACCGAATACTAGAGCAGCAGTTCAGTAACTAAGGGTTAACGACCGAATACTAGAGCAGCAGTTCAGTAACTAAGGGTTAACGACCGAATACTAGAGCAGCAGTTCAGTAACTAAGGGTTAACGACCGAATACTATAGCAGCAGTTCAGTAACTAAGGGCTAACCACCGAATACTAGAGCAGTAGTTCAGTAACTAAGGGTTAACCACCGAATACTAGAGCAGCAGTCAGTAACTAAGGGTTAACCACCGAATACTAGAGCAGCAGTTCAGTAACTAAGGGCTAACCACCGAATACTAGAGCAGCAGTTCAGTAACTAAGGGTTAACAACCGAATACTAGAGCAGCAGTTCAGTAACTAAGGGTTAACCACCGAATACTAGAGCAGCAGTTCAGTAACTAAGGGTTAACAACCGAATACTAGAGCAGCAGTTCAGTAACTAAGGGTTAACCACCGAATACTAGAGCAGCAGTTCAGTAACTAAGGGTTAAACACCGAATACTAGAGCAGCAGTTCAGTAACTAAGGGAACCGAATACTAGAGCAGCAGTTCAGTAACTAAGGGTTAACAACCGAATACTAGAGCAGCAGTTCAGTAACTAAGGGTTAACAACCGAATACTAGAGCAGCAGTTCAGTAACTAAGGGTTAACGACCGAATACTAGAGCAGCAGTTCAGTAACTAAGGGTTAACAACCGAATACTAGAGCAGCAGTTCAGTAACTAAGGGTTAACGACCGAATACTAGAGCAGCAGTTCAGTAACTAAGGGTTAACCACCGAATACTAGAGCAGCAGTTCAGTAACTAAGGGCTAACCACCGAATACTAGAGCAGCAGTTCAGTAACTAAGGGTTAACCACCGAATACTAGAGCAGCAGTCAGTAACTAAGGGTTAACCACCGAATACTAGAGCAGCAGTTCAGTAACTAAGGGTTAACCACCGAATACTAGAGCAGCAGTTCAGTAACTAAGGGTTAACAACCGAATACCAGAGCAGCAGTCAGTAACTAAGGGATAACAACCGAATACTAGAGCAGCAGTTCAGTAACTAAGGGTTAACAACCGACTACTAGAGCAGCAGTTCAGTAACTAAGGGTTAACAACCGAATACTAGAGCAGCAGTTCAGTAACTAAGGGTTAACAACCGAATACTAGAGCAGCAGTTCAGTAACTAAGGGTTAACCACCGAATACTAGAGCAGCAGTTCAGTAACTAAGGGTTAAACACCGAATACTAGAGCAGCAGTTCAGTAACTAAGGGAACCGAATACCAGAGCAGCAGTTCAGTAACTAAGGGTTAACAACCGAATACTAGAGCAGCAGTTCAGTAACTAAGGGTTAACAACCGAATACTAGAGCAGCAGTTCAGTAACTAAGGGTTAACAACCGAATACCAGAGCAGCAGTTCAGTAACTAAGGGTTAACAACCGAATACTAGAGCAGCAGTTCAGTAACTAAGGGTTAACAACCGAATACTAGAGCAGCAGTCAGTAACTAAGGGTTAACAACCGAATACTAGAGCAGCAGTTCAGTAACTAAGGGTTAAAGACCGAATACTAGAGTAGCAGTTCAGTAACTAAGGGTTAACAACCGAATACTAGAGCAGCAGTTCAGTAACTAAGGGTTAACAACCGACTACTAGAGCAGCAGTTCAGTAACTAAGGGTTAAAGACCGAATACTAGAGTAGCAGTTCAGTAACTAAGGGTTAACAACCGAATACTAGAGCAGCAGTTCAGTAACTAAGGGTTAACGACCGAATACTAGAGTAGCAGTTCAGTAACTAAGGGTTAACAACCGAATACTAGAGCAGCAGTTCAGTAACTAAGGGTTAACGACCGAATACTAGAGCAGCAGTTCAGTACCTAAGGGCTAACAACCGAATACTAGAGCAGCAGTTCAGTAACTAAGGGTTAACAACCGACTACTAGAGCAGCAGTTCAGTAACTAAGGGTTAACGACCGAATACTAGAGCAGCAGTTCAGTACCTAAGGGTTAACAACCGACTACTAGAGCAGCAGTTCAGTAACTAAGGGTTAAAGACCGAATACTAGAGCAGCAGTTCAGTAACTAAGGGTTAACAACCGAATACTAGAGCAGCAGTTCAGTAACTAAGGGTTAACCACCGAATACTAGAGCAGCAGTTCAGTAACTAAGGGTTAACAACCGAATACTAGAGCAGCAGTTCAGTAACTTAACTAAGGGTTAACCACCGAATACTAGAGTAGCAGTTCAGTAACTAAGGGTTAACGACCGAATACTAGAGTAGCAGTTCAGTAACTAAGGGTTAACAACCGAATACTAGAGCAGCAGTTCAGTAACTAAGGGTTAACGACCGAATACTAGAGCAGCAGTTCAGTACCTAAGGGCTAACAACCGAATACTAGAGCAGCAGTTCAGTAACTAAGGGTTAACAACCGACTACTAGAGCAGCAGTTCAGTAACTAAGGGTTAACGACCGAATACTAGAGCAGCAGTTCAGTACCTAAGGGTTAACAACCGACTACTAGAGCAGCAGTTCAGTAACTAAGGGTTAAAGACCGAATACTAGAGCAGCAGTTCAGTAACTAAGGGTTAACAACCGAATACTAGAGCAGCAGTTCAGTAACTAAGGGTTAACCACCGAATACTAGAGCAGCAGTTCAGTAACTAAGGGTTAACAACCGAATACTAGAGCAGCAGTTCAGTAACTTAACTAAGGGTTAACCACCGAATACTAGAGTAGCAGTTCAGTAACTAAGGGTTAACAACCGAATACTAGAGCAGCAGTTCAGTACCTAAGGGTTAACAACCGAATACTAGAGGAGCAGTTCAGTAACTAAGGGTTAACAACCGAAATACTGTTTTTGTGATTAAATCCCTAAATTTAAATTTGTGTTTCATAATAATGATCCAATAACTTTGGTACAAGGAATGAAAACTTGGAAGAATTTGAAATCTCGGAAAATACACTATGTTTAACTTTGCCTCGTGCTGCGCGAAGACTCCACGAATGTGTACCTATTGTACCCGTACCCGTGTGTACTAATGTGTACCCTGTTCAGTTTGAGACTGACCTAGTTCTATTCCATTCCCCTTGAAGTTTAAGGAACTTCGAGCTAAAAACGCCATTGAACAAAACAATAATTTAGCACAGCACATTCATGCAGGATGGGTAATAATAAACAGCATAGACCCAACATCAACTAACATAATAACCTCCAACAGCAAGTAAAGCAATATAGGCTTATAAAGCAATTGGTTGTCGCCTATAATAGTCAGTGGCTGTTAGCCAACGAGTCTTTTTCTCAATATTTTTTAATATAAACTTTGATCTGTTTTTCACAAAATTTTTACACACTTAGATATGGAGTGAGAAAAAGGAGAAAGTCTGGTATTAAAATAAAAAAGTAAATTTTATTCGGCCGTTAGGCCAAAAAAATGCACAAAGTCTGCCGACTTATTTCCAGTGCGGTCCCCCAGAACTAAACTCCCCAGAGGAAACTCTAATACTCATATTCCATTTCATCCATTCCATTTAAGGATGCAAGGCAGAGGATAGGCGGAATCTGTGACAAAACCTAAAAACGGTGACAACAGTCAGCCAGAGTCAAAAAATGGTTGACCATCAAAAATGGCCTCAAAGAATGTAATAACAGTAGATCGCAGACATAAAAGCCATTCTGCCAAGTTTTAGCTCTCCATATCACCGGCAAGTCGTAGGAAAACAGTCAAACGTCTGGGGACAACACACAAAATGTCCGGACAACACTCTAAATCATGAATTCAGTATTCTGCAATACAGCAATACTGCTTAACCAGTTAGGCCTACAGTGTTGTACAGTAAAGTTGTATGTAGTTTATGTATTTCTTTCAACCGTTGTCCGTCCTTCCCTCTGTTGGTCGATCGGTCGACCAATGTTTGAAGGCTAATAAACATTCTTCGATGGAATTAATTATAGGCCAAGGTTGAATTATTGTTACCCACACAGCCCTACGCTAAGCTTGCGAACCATCATATATTTATTTATTTATTTAATACTCGATAACATATATAAGAATTAAAGAAAGCACTTATTAACTATTAACTTATTAACTATTAACTTATTAATATATATCTACCAATGAACTCCCGGAATATGTTATGTAAAGTAAATTAAAGGAATATAAAATTTCAGTTACCTAGAAAAATACAATCATGCTTTCTTCATAGAACCACCAAGGGATAAGATGCTCTGAGCTAGAACTATACCGGTATCTGAAGGACGACTTCGCGTGTGTTGTGAAGGACGATTTAGTAGATTGCATCGACAACTGGTAGTGGAATCGTTCGCTACGCGAGCCTGGCGTACCTCTGTACGGTTGTCACTATTTCAACATTAGCCTATAATTAATTCCATTGAAGATTATGTTTATTTGCCGTTAAACATATGTTGACAACGCACCCGGACAACGGTTGAAAGAACTGCATAAACGACATATATGTACAGCATTGTAGCCCTAACTGGTAGTTAGCAGTATTGCAGAATACTGAATTCATGATTTAGAGTGTTGTCCGGAAATTTTGTGTGTTGTCCCCAGGCGTTTGACTGTTTTCCTGCGACTTGCCTGTTGATATGCGGGGCTGAAACTTGGCGGAATTACTTTTAGGACTGCGATCTACTGTTATTCACATTGTTTGTGGCCATTTTTGATAATCGTCAACCATTTTTTTTTACTGTAGCTGACTGTTGTCGCCGTTTTTAGGTGTTGTCACAAATTCCACCTATCCCAAGTCAGAGATGCGCCCAGGCTAGTCCCTTTAAACCATTCGTGCCGAAACGAAAACTGCCCTGGCCCCCATGCAGGGATCGAACCTGCGACCTCCATTTGAATTCCATGCAACTAAGGTGGAACTTGATTAAAATAATTGTATACTATATAGTACATGGTCATGTTAACAAGGTCATGTTATAAAATCAGTTATAAATATACATAATATATAACTGATAATTTTGAACAGATTATAAAAACGTATAATTAGTTTGGAGAATGAAAACTTCATAAAAAGATCGTTAAAAAAGACTCGTGGAAGGGAAATAAAATAAAAGTGAGAGTGGTTGCCGCAAAATAAAAGTGAGAGTCGTTGCCGCAAAATAAAAGTGAGAGTCGTTGCCGCAAAATAAAAGTGAGAGTGGTTGCCGCAAAATAAAAGTGAGAGTCGTTGCCGCAAAATAAAAGTGAGAGTCGTTGCCGCAAAATAAAAGTGAGAGTGGTTGCCGCAAAATATAAATATAGGTTGCAACAAATACTGTGCAAAACAATTATCCTGAAAAATACGCAACTACATAAATGGCTAAACATAAACAACTGTGCAAAATGGGCGGAATTGGGGGTGGGGGGGGGGGGGGGGGGGGGGGGGGTAACCCACCTGGGGAGTCGAACTGTTGGGTTTAGTAGAACCATCAGGACTGCGTGGTCTCGGTACCAAGGATGAATTGCGAACCGGCGGTCGGGGGGACAGATGTCCAGCGAGCTGGCGGCGTCTCGCGGGACTCAGGTCCCGTAGGGAGGGGACGCAGAGAGGTGGGCCGCAAAGATTGGAGACCAGAGGTGGGGTTGCCGAGATGATGGGAGAGGGAACCCGTGTGGGTTCGCTTGGTCTATGGGTGGGTTCGCTGGGTCGATGGGTGGGTTCGCTGGGTCGACGGCTGGGTTCATTGGGACGACGGCATTCCAATGGGTTGGCGATGGGGGGTTGCGATGGACGCCGAACCGACGCGTAGAGCGCTTCCTGTTTGTCAACCCCGACACGATTTAGACGCGGCGAACGCGACGAAGATTGCCGGTTGCTTGGCAGTTCGGTGGGTTTGTTTGTCGACCCAACGGGTCTTATCTTACCTGCAGCAGTGGGACGATCCAGCGGACCCGGGAAACTCAACCGCCTATCGCCATCAGACGATTCAACTGATTTATTTTTCCGTATTACATCGGCGTAGTTACTGCCGCCCAACGGTGTCTGCGCAGATTTCTCGGTTGAGGGTTTCCCGCGAGCTGTTGTCGCCACTATGTTAGCCTCTCGTGTAACACGAGACAAAGTCTCGTAGTTGTTACTCGAGGGCGGCTGGCCAAAGTAGAACACCTCATTGCCATGGTGTTGCAGTTGCAGTCCACTTTTTCCAAAATGCTTGCTGTTTCCCGAGGGATCAGTGCACAAAATCTGAGCGGAAGCGAAGTCTATATAGTCGTCGGGAGATCGGTGTTTACTGATGATGCGCTTGGAGGAGTTGTCCCGCCCGGAGTCTCGGACTACGTAGCCGTTCTCTACGGGTTTCCCCGCCCGTCCCGACCTACGCAGGTTGCTTGTCTGCACGTCCACATAGTTACCGGCGCTGCGACCCGTAAATCCCGAGATATCCGCAACCAACGCAGTAAGTTTACCACCGTAACCAGTTCCCCCAGCACCGGTTCCCCCAGTCCCCGGGACATCCGGCCCGTCCGTAAACTCGCAGTAGGCGTGGCTCAACGACCCCTTCCGTCGCAGATACACAACCTCCTCGGGCTGCTCCCCCGTCGCGGCGGGTGGCTGTTGCCTCGGTAACGAGCCGGTCCAGGACTCGAGACTGGGAGTGACGGCCCGTTCCGCGTCGTCCTTGGAACGACTCTGTCGGGGCAGCGACTTGGAGCGGTTTACCCGCTGCACCCCACTGACGCCCCGTCTGGGCTCGGCTTCCTTCGGCGCTATAGAGTGTTTCTGTCCTACATTGACTACCGCGACGTTATTCTGGTAAGACTTGTTAGATTGTGATGGAGCGGTATTGTTCTGTTTTAGTTGGTTATTTTGCGATGGAATATTGTTCTGCCACGTTTGAGTTGTGGAATAATTTTGCCTCTGTTGATTACTTTGTGACGTCCCACTATTATGCCTGGATTGTATATTCTGTGACGTCACACTACTACGTTCAGTTTGGTTAATGTGTGATGTAGTAGCATTCTGCTTCGATTCGTTACGCAGAAACGGCGTTTTCTGTCCTGGATGGTTACTCGGTGACGTCGTGTTTTTCCCCGGATGGTTACTCTGTGACGTCATCATGTTTTGCCTCGAATGGTTATTTTGTGACGTCATCGTGTTTTGCCCCGGATGGGTACTCTGTGACGTCATCGCGTTTTGCCCCGAATAGCTACTCCGTGACGTCATCGTGTTTTGTCCCGGATGGCTACTCCGTGAAGTCATCATGTTTTGCCCCGGATGGTTACTCCGTGACGTCATCGTGTTTTGCCCCGGATGGTTACTCTGTGACGTCATCGTGTTTTGGCCCGCATTGTTACTCTGTGACGGTATAACATTATGCTGAGGTTGGGTAGGATGTGACGTCATAGGAATTGGTGTGCTAGTAGCAATAGAGTTAGCAGTGGATCCCGAGCGATGACCGTGGGTTGCTAGGTTACCAACTACGGTAGAAGGGTAGGATGATTTGGTGGGGACATATGGGATTGATCCGACGTGTGACGTCACATGATTAGTGGCCCCCGCAGCCGATGTAGGTAGGATAGTTTGTGAGGAACTGAGGAATTGTTGGTGGTTGTGCAAGGAATGAATACTCACGGTAACCCTCTGGCACAGCAGCAATGAAATGTTGTAATAAAATATTTAAATGTAATAAAAATAATAGTTAATTTCGAAACTTGAACAGGTCGTCGGAAGAACAATGACAGTCGTCCACCATCCCTACTGTCGGCGTCGTCGGAAGTACACAGACAGTCGTCCACCATCCCTACTGTCGGCGTCGTCGGAAGTACACAGACAGTCGTCCACCATCCCTACTGTCGGCGTCATCGGAAGTACACAGACAGTCGTCCACCATCCCTACTGTCGGCGTCGTCGGATGTACACAGACAGTCGTCCACCATCCCTACTGTCGACATTGGCATGCTACATTGCAGCTGCATACCTATTATAAATTAAAAACTCTACCAGTATGCCGGATTACTACATAGAGTTCTGGACTTCCCCTTAAAGCTATATTAATTGATATTGATTGTATAACAATGCTTACCTCAGGTAATGAGGCCTTTCTTTCGCTGGTCTTCTGTCTGGGTTCACTGTTTAGGTAGTGATGGTCCATGGAAGACAGTCTGTCTTCTCCCGTCGAGGTAGAAGAGTTCGCATTTGTTTGGGGAACTAATTACAATATAAATTCAAAATTTATTTATATATAAATAATTAAACGTTAAGATAATTAAATTTAAAATTTTGATGTTGATATAGCAGCCACAGGACAACATTAGTCCGTAAGTCCGCTTACACAACTTTATAGTCCGCTCACACAACTTTATAGTCCGCTAACACAACTTTATAGTCCGCTCACGCAACTTTATAGACCGCTCACACAACTTTACAGTCCCCTCACACAACTGTATAGTCCGCTAACACAACTTTATAGTCCGCTCACACAACTTCTTTACAGTGCGCTCACTACTACTACTAGGATCGGCATGCTGCATTGCAGCTGCATTTTTAAGAATGCTGTGCCGGCTTGTCAACAAAATTGCACCGCCACAACTCCCTATCACCCATGACATTTGCTAGATCATCCGCATCTTTAAGGCCAGTGTCCTTTAAGATGCGTCTCAAGAATGTCATGGGCTGTCCACCATGCTTATTCACTCCATGAGGCTGCCAAAGTACAAGATTATGCACTGGCTGGTCCTCACGGCGAAAGCAATGTCCTGCAAAGCGGAGGCGATTTTGTTCTAGTGTCAAGCTTGGGGGAACCAATGAGCAGTA
This sequence comes from Nemertoderma westbladi, assembly GCA_032718475.1. Lineage (NCBI taxonomy): Eukaryota > Metazoa > Xenacoelomorpha > Nemertodermatida > Nemertodermatidae > Nemertoderma > Nemertoderma westbladi. The sequence continues at coordinate 48,354 of JAUCBJ010004099.1, forward strand.
TGTTCTAATGAGCTGAGGAGCCGTTGGGCTCCCTCTAATGATTCTGAGAGTACTCCTAAGTCATCAGCAAAGTCTAGATCAGTTAGGTACTTGGCAGGATTTCCTCGACTTCTGGAGCCAGTAGCCGGAGTTATCATCACCCCATCATCATTATGATGATCTAAGAACATGCGTAGAACATAGTCAACCACAATAATGAACAAGAATGATGCAAGTGTGTCTCCTTGGAGGACGCCCCATAACACTTCAAATGGTTCTGTGTCACCGTCAACAGTAGACACAAATGTTGTCGAACCATCGTATACTGATCTGATTGCTGCAATAATTTCATCAGGAATCCCATATAATGAAAGTATGCTGAACATACGTGAGCGGGAGACTGAATCAAAGGCCTTGAAGAAGTCAACAAAGATAACAGCCAGATGCCTGTCATTCTTTTTTGATAATTCTTCAATTATCCTTCTAAGTGCCAAAATGGGCTCCATGGTCCAACGACCTTTACGGAACCCATTCTGATTTCCACGGAGCAGTCTCTCAATGGGATCCCTGATGCGAATTAATAGAATCCTATTGTATAGCTTTGCAGCAATCGAGATCAATGAGACTCCCCGAAAAGAACCATAGAGTGTTAGGTTGCCCTTCTTGGGAACTGGCACCAACTTATTTGTTTTCATTTCTTGTGGGACTCTTGTTGTTCGGTACATGTCCACTATGATGGGATAGATGAGCTTTAAACACTCAGGTATTTTAAAGACCTCAGGGGGAACACCATCTACTCCACTGGCACGATTGGTCTTAATGCTCTTTGCAGCAGCCTTCACTTCTGCAAAGGAGATATCGCCAATGGGAATATCTGGGAGTACAGACTCAGACACTTTTACTTCTATAAAGTTATCAGGCAATACCCTGTCATTATTGAGGAGCTTTTCAAAGTGGGCTTTCCAACCATTGAGGCGATCGGCTGGTGATTCAACCTTAACCTTGGTGGTTGGTTGGCTTTTCCGCCCAGTAAGCAGATTGATCGATTTCCATGCCTGGGATGATTGCCTGCTGTCGTCAGCATCATTGATGGCATCAACCTGTTGGTTTATTAGCTCCTGTAAATTAACAGAGTACTGCCTGTTCAGGGACCTAGATGCAGCCTTAACTGCATTCTTGGCCGCTGTTGTCTGTTTGAGTCGGGACTCTTTCTGCGCCTTATGAAGGTCATTTCGGCACTTCTGAATTTTGTTGTCAGTCCAGGGGGCCCTTTTCCTGTTTCGAGGGTATACAGGAACTGTTTCTGTAGCTGCTAACTTAACTGCCTCTGTAAAGGCAGTATAGCCCTCACAGTGATCTGCCGCCTCAGAGGCAAGAGCCTCATACCTGTTACTCAGCTGTAGTGTGAAGCTGGATCTCACACTTGGCTGTTGCAACAGAGAGGACCAGTCATGCCGCGGCAAGGCAGATTTCGTTGTTCTGCTAGCACGCAGACTAAGTCTTACCTTGGCCACAATAAGGCGGTGATCACTGGAGAAGGGTCGAAGTGTAAATAAATGCATTACAGTCTTGTATAGAGCTCCTGTATTTCCTACGAAACAGAATATGGTCTATCTGGGACTTGTGACCACTGGGTCCACTATGAGTCCATAGCTTTCCAGTTCGCTTCTTGAACTGAGTTCCAGCCGAAAACAATCCATTTCCAGAGATAAAATCCTGAAGATGGACAGAATTTCGGTTAACACTATTGCTATAGACCCAGGGCGATGTAGGTGATTGATGCAGACTTGCATTAAAGTCTCCCAGGAATGTTAAGAATGCATGCTGATCCACTCCATCAGTAGCTGCTTGTAGATTGTGGTAGAAATTTTCCACCTCCTCTACAGGGGCAACACTAGTTGGAGAGTAGCACACAATCAGAACCACCTTAGGAAACTTCTTAGCCAGTCTTCCAGAACATGAGAAGTGGCAACGGATGATGCGGTTAGAGATTTGGTCTATTTTGTCCAATGCTGCATGTGCAGTTGGATTCATCAGACCAATTCCACCATTGCCACTATCATCTGCTGACGCGAGGGCGAGTCGCCAACCCCCCCCCCCCCCCCCATGTCCTTAATCAGAACCTCATCAGTCTGTCAAGTCTGCATTCGGTGCTCTTGAACACCCACTGCGCTAAGAGAAAGCTTATCTGCCAAGGCAGTCAGCTCACCTTGTCGCATTGGGGACCCGAGTGTTAGGGTGTTTACTGAGGCTAGTCTAGTGACTTGCCTCAGATTCACCAATGGCTTTGTTGGTCGGGGTGGAACATGAGAGTAGCCTCCAACTCCAGAATCCCTCTCCCCATCACAATCTGGCCTCCCTGGTGACCCAGGGTTTGGGCCAGAAAGGTCATCAGGAAAGGGACTCAAAGAATTGTTGGCTGCTCTCTCTCCAGTAGGGGGTGAGACAGGCAGCCGGTCAGGAGTTAACTGACGCCTGTGAGGCCGATTGTGTCCGGTAATTCCACTGGCCTCTAGTGGCCGGACCTCCGCATTGCTAATGTAATCCATAGTGGGGGTTGGGGGGGGGGGTGCTTTTTTGCCGAGTCAGCTCTCGGGGCAAATACCACACCCTGGTTTGCCATTCCACAGGGTGGGTGTCGCAATGGAGTCAGATATGAGGCCCATCACCCATATCTACTCTGGCGCACATGACCCACCATTGGCTGTTGCAGCTCATCTGCTGGGTAATGCCCTGTACCCTTGCTGCCAGGTGCAGGTCGCAGTGAAGTGCTCTCAGAGTGGACATAAGAACACTCTACACCTGACCAGCCATTGGTAGATCACCATCTGCCTGGTCAGGCCATATACCCCTGCAGCCAAGTATATGGGTCCTTAATCCAGGACCAACGGCGTCCTTATCCCAGAACGAAGGGGCTCCTAGTTACAGGACCAGATTTGCCCTAGTAAGAGGGTCTATGCAGCTACAGGTGGCACCTCCTTTATGCTGCATGGAGGTGGCAAGTTTTCTTGATCAATGACCTAGAATACCTGACCTGACCTGAAAATCTTAAAATAATAACTTTCGCGGAAAAACAATAAATTTATATAACAATAACTTTTGAACAAAATTTTCAAGATAAAAGAATACATGAGTAGTATAAGTACAACACGGTTAGGAAATGAAAATAAATCTCATGGCGGTCATAGTATAGTGTATATTGTTGGCATGAATTAAAACAGCGTGTAATCTCAGTTTGTTTACATATAATACATAATAACCTCATAGTTATAAACTTACCCGTGTGAGTTCCAGTAATCTCTGCGACAGGCGTTTGATTACCCAAATTCGCAATCATTTGACGTTCAAACTCTGCGGTACCAGTGATTGTTTCTTTGTAATTATCCAATAACTGCTTTCCGTACTGAAAAAAAAGATAATTATTAAATACGAGTCCGCAGATAACAGATCGGAAGGGTTTACTGTGGAAGATCAGATCGCCCATGGTGTCAATAGCGATGCTATCTAAATATGATTACCTAAAAGATTATCCCATCTGTGTGCACTGTGTTTAAAAGTTTCAATTGCCCCACAATGTGGTTTTTAAGATATTTTGGTTGTAAACAATTCTTTATAATATATTGAGTTGCACTTACAACTCAATATAGTTAAAGCTCTCTAGCTCTAGTGTTTGCTAGCATTTGTTCTTGGAACAATTAATTAAGCGGAGTTTATTACTGCACCTGCTCTGAGTAGAAGTATGATTCCAATTCGAACACAGACTCCATACTCAGTACTCAGCTCACTCACCTTCATACTCAGTACTAAACTCACTCATCTTCATACTTAGTACTAAACTCACTCATCTTCATACTCAGTATACTCAACTCACTCACCTTCATACACAGTACTAAACTCACTCACCTTCATACTCAGTACTCAACTCACTCACCTTCATACTCAGTACTCAACTCACTCACCTTCATACACAGTACTAAACTCACTCACCTTCATACTCAGTACTCAACTCACTCACCTTCATACTCAGTACTAAACTCACTCACCTTCATACACAGTACTAAACTCACTCACCTTCATACTCAGTACTAAACTCACTCACCTTCATACACAGTACTAAACTCACTGACCTTCATACTCAGTACTAAACTCACTCATCTTCATACTCAGTACTCAACTCACTCACCTTCATACACAGTACTCAACTCACTCACCTTCATACACAGTACTAAACTCACTCACCTTCATACTCAGTACTAAACTCACTCACCTTCATACACAGTACTAAACTCACTAACCTTCATACTCAGTACTAAACTCACTCATCTTCATACTCAGTAATCAACTCACTCACCTTCATACACAGTACTCAACTCACTCACCTTCATACACAGTACTCAACTCACTCACCTTCATACACAGTACTAAACTCACTCATCTTCATACACAGTACTCAACTCACTCACCTTCATACTCAGTACTAAACTCACTCACCTTCATACACAGTACTTAACTCACTCACCTTCATACACAGTACTAAACTCACTCACCTTCATACACAGTACTAAACTCACTCACCTTCATACTCAGTACTAAACTCACTCACCTTCATACACAGTACTAAACTCACTAACCTTCATACTCAGTACTAAACTCACTCATCTTCATACTCAGTACTCAACTCACTCACCTTCATACACAGTACTCAACTCACTCACCTTCATACACAGTACTAAACTCACTCACCTTCATACTTAGTACTAAACTCACTCACCTTCATACACAGTACTAAACTCACTAACCTTCATACTCAGTACTAAACTCACTCATCTTCATACTCAGTAATCAACTCACTCACCTTCATACACAGTACTCAACTCACTCATCTTCATACACAGTACTCAACTCACTCACCTTCATACACAGTACTCAACTCACTCACCTTCATACACAGTACTAAACTCACTCACCTTCATACACAGTACTAAACTCACTCACCTTCATACACAGTACTAAACTCACTAACCTTCATACTCAGTACTAAACTCACTCATCTTCATACTCAGTACTCAACTCACTCACCTTCATACACAGTACTAAACTCACTCATCTTCATACACAGTACTAAACTCACTCACCTTCATACACAGTACTCAACTCACTCATCTTCATACACAGTACTCAACTCACTCACCTTCATACACAGTACTAAACTAACCCACCTTCATACACAGTACTAAACTCACTCACCTTCATACTCAGTACTAAACTCACTCATCTTCATACACAGTACTAAACTCACTCACCTTCATACACAGTACTAAACTCACTCACCTTCATACACAGTACTCAACTCACTAACTTTCATACACAGTACTAAACTCACTCACCTTCATACACAGTACTCAACTCACTCATCTTCATACACAGTACTCAATTCACTCACCTTCATACACAGTACTAAACTCACTCATCTTCATACACAGTACTCAATTCACTCACCTTCATACTCAGTACTAAACTCACTCATCTTCATACACAGTACTAAACTCACTCACCTTCATACACAGTACTAAACTCACTCATCTTCATACTCAGTACTAAACTCACTCATCTTCATACACAGTACTAAACTCACTCACCTTCATACACAGTACTCAACTCACTAACTTTCATACACAGTACTAAACTCACTCACCTTCATACTCAGTACTAAACTCACTCATCTTCATACACATTACTAAACTCACTCATCTTCATACACAGTACTCAATTCACTCACCTTCATACACAGTACTAAACTCACTCACCTTCATACACAGTACTAAACTCACTCACCTTCATACTCAGTACTAAACTCACTCACCTTCATACTCAGTACTAAACTCACTCACCTTCATACACAGTACTAAACTCACTCACCTTCATACTCAGTACTAAACTCACTCACCTTCATACACAGTACTCAACTCACTCACCTTCATACACAGTACTAAACTCACTCACCTTCATACTCAGTACTAAACTCACTCACCTTCATACACAGTACTCAACTCACTCACCTTCATACACAGTACTAAACTCACTCACCTTCATACACAGTACTAAACTCACTCACCTTCATACTCAGTACTAAACTCACTCACCTTCATACACAGTACTAAACTCACTCACCTTCATACTCAGTACTAAACTCACTCACCTTCATACTCAGTACTAAACTCACTCACCTTCATACACAGTACTAAACTCACTCACCTTCATACTCAGTACTAAACTCACTCACCTTCATACACAGTACTCAACTCACTCACCTTCATACACAGTACTAAACTCACTCACCTTCATACACAGTACTAAACTCACTCACCTTCATACTCAGTACTAAACTCACTCACCTTCATACTCAGTACTAAACTCACTCACCTTCATACTCAGTACTAAACTCACTCACCTTCATACTCAGTACTAAACTCACTCACCTTCATACACAGTACTCAACTCACTCACCTTCATACACAGTACTAAACTCACTCACCTTCATACTCAGTACTAAACTCACTCACCTTCATACTCAGTACTAAACTCACTCACCTTCATACTCAGTACTCAACTCACTCACCTTCATACTCAGTACTAAACTCACTCATCTTCATACACAGTACTAAACTCACTCATCTTCATACTCAGTACTTAACTGACTCATCTTCATACACAGTACTAAACTCACTCATCTTCATACTCAGTACTTAACTCACTCACCTTCATACTCAGTACTTAACTCACTCACCTTCATACACAGTACTAAACTCACTCACCTTCATACACAGTACTAAACTCACTCACCTTCATACTCAGTACTAAACTCACTCACCTTCATACTCAGTACTAAACTCACTCACCTTCATACTCAGTACTCAACTCACTCACCTTCATACTCAGTACTAAACTCACTCATCTTCATACACAGTACTAAACTCACTCATCTTCATACTCAGTACTTAACTCACTCATCTTCATACACAGTACTAAACTCACTCACCTTCATACACAGTACTCAACTCACTCACCTTATACACAGTACTAAACTCACTCACCTTCATACACAGTACTTAACTCACTCACCTTCATACTCAGTACTTAAGTCACTCACCTTTGCTATCCGTATACCGACGACCCACTGGTGACACACATAAGGGCTGTCTACCGCGATGTACTTTATGTACTTGGATTTCAACTGAATCTGTGGGTGTTTCAGGGCGAAACCAAATTCGAATGGGGCCTTCAGATGGCGCTTGAAGTCCAGAGCGTAGTAAACGTTGGCTTGGTCGAAACGTGTCAGACACTGCAGACCCTTAGGCGTCTAAAATTCAATAACACAATAAAACAAAAACTATTTACATCGTTGTGTGAAAAGTAACACCTTTCAGCGTTATAACCCGAGTTTATTTATATACCGAGCGAGCGCAGTGAAGGAGACGATAATTCAATGTTCAATCAATAATGAAATTGAACCAAACTTGGTACACACGTAGTCTATGAAAAGTTTAGAAATTCTACACACAGACAGACTTATACAGTTCCTCTGTCGAGGCTAGGGGGCGAGTTGAAAGAAACCTAGAAGTAGTGAACTGGTCCACTAATACGTGTACTGCAACGCAAAGGCTCATTAATACTTCGTGCTGCGCGAAGGTGCGGCGAACGTGTAAGAGTGAATACAGCGCATGGACTGCTTTAAAAGTACAATAGTGTTTGGCGGGGCGGTTGAAATCCGACTAAAGGCTGTCTGTAGAAATTTCGCACTGTTGTATTTCCTATAAGAGAGAAGAAGATGAGACTTAGGATTGTCTCGGGTGTTTCAGGTTCACCATCACTCGGCGCGGATGTATAAATAAATAATAATATAACGCTAGCGGCAGGGATGCAGTACGATGGATAATGCAGCACGGTTGATAATGCAGGATGGTTGATAATGCAGGATGGTTGATAATGCAGGATGGTTGATAATGCAGGATGGTTGATAATGCAGGATGGTTGATAATGCAGGATGGTTGATAATGCAGCACGGCGGATAATGCAGCACGGTTGATAATACAACACTGTGGACAATGCAACATGGTTGGTAATGCAGCACGGTTGATAATGCAGGATGGTAGATAATGCAGGGCGGTTGATAATGCAGCACGACGGATAATGCAGCACGCTTGATAATACAGCACTGAGGATAATAATGCAGCACGGTTGATAATACAACACGGTTGATTGATAATACAGCACGGTTGATAATACAACACTGGATAATGCAACATGGTTGGTAATGCAGCACGGTTGATAATGCAGGATGGTAGATAATGCAGGGTGGTTGATAATGCAACACGGTTAATAATGCGGCACGGTTGATAATGCGGCACGGCTGAAAAAGCAGCACGGTTGATAATGCAGCACGTAATAATGTGTATCTCACTGTAATAATATAATACTATTATAATAATAATAATGCAGCGATGATAATACAGCACTGTGGATAATGCAGCACGGTTGATAATGCGGCACCGTTGATAATATGCATCGATAATGCAGCACGGTTGAAATTTATAAAAAACATTGGTAAAAGTAAAGTTCTAAAAAAATTAGTTCTGTAAAAGTTCTACTAACCTTTGGCTGCCCTTTGGGGCAGTAATACAAACCGCTCCCTCTCAGAACCATGTAATGTTTCCTCCACTGTTTCTTCCCGTCGACTTTTACCCAAACAAATCCCTCTAACTCCGGCACCCGCGAGCCCGCGATGCTAAAGAACTGCTCGTAGAGCGAACGACGTTGCAAGGCAGAGTTATCGTCGTCGTAGAAAGGGGAACTCGAACCCAGTATATAGAGCTGTAAGGAGGTGGTTAATATGTAGAGCTCGAACCCAGTAGAGCTGTAAGGAGGTGGTTAATATGTAGAGCTCGAACCCAGTATATAGAGCTGTAAGGAGGTGGTTAATATGTAGAGCTCGAACCCAGTAGAGCTGTAAGGAGGTGGTTAATATGTAGAGCTCGAACCCAGTAGAGCTGTAAGGAGGTGGTTAATATGTAGAGCTCGAACCCAGTATATAGAGCTGTAAGGAGGTGGTTAATATGTAGAGCTCGAACCCAGTATATAGAGCTGTAAGGAGGTGGTTAATATGTAGAGCTCGAACCCAGTAGAGCTGTAAGGAGGTGGTTAATATGTAGAGCTCGAACCCAGTAGAGCTGTAAGGAGGTGGTTAATATGTAGAGCTCGAACCCAGTATATAGAGCTGTAAGGAGGTGGTTAATATGTAGAGCTCGAACCCAGTATATAGAGCTGTAAGGAGGTGGTTAATATGTAGAGCTCGAACCCAGTATATAGAGCTGTAAGGAGGTGGTTACTATGTAGAGCTCGAACCCAGTAGAGCTGTAAAGAGGTGGTTACTATGTAGAGCTCGAACCCAGTATATAGAGCTGTAAGGAGGTGGTTAATATGTAGAGCTCGAACCCAGTATATAGAGCTGTAAGGAGGTGGTTAATATGTAGAGCTCGAACCCAGTATATAGAGCTGTAAGGAGGTGGTTACTATGTAGAGCTCGAACCCAGTATATAGAGCTGTAAGGAGGTGGTTACTATGTAGAGCTCGAACCCAGTATATAGAGCTGTAAGGAGGTGGTTACTATGTAGAGCTCGAACCCAGTATATAGAGCTGTAAGGAGGTGGTTAATATGTAGAGTTCGAACCCAGTAGAGCTGTAAGGAGGTGGTTAATATGTAGAGCTCGAACCCAGTATATAGAGCTGTAAGGAGGTGGTTACTATGTAGAGCTCGAACCCAGTATATAGAGCTGTAAGGAGGTGGTTAATATGTAGAGCTCGAACCCAGTATATAGAGCTGTAAGGAGGTGGTTACTATGTAGAGCTCGAACCCAGTATATAGAGCTGTAAGGAGGTGGTTAATATGTAGAGCTCGAACCCAGTATATAGAGCTGTAAGGAGGTGGTTACTATGTAGAGCTCGAACACAGTATAGAGCTGTAAGGAGGTGGTTAATATGTAGAGCTCGAACCCAGTATATAGAGCTGTAAGGAGGTGGTTAATATGTAGAGCTCGAACCCAGTATATAGAGCTGTAAGGAGGTGGTTACTATGTAGAGCTCGAACCCAGTATATAGAGCTGTAAGGAGGTGGTTAATATGTAGAGCTCGAACCCAGTAGAGCTGTAAGGAGGTGGTTAATATGTAGAGCTCGAACCCAGTAGAGCTGTAAGGAGGTGGTTAATATGTAGAGCTCGAACCCAGTATATAGAGCTGTAAGGAGGTGGTTAATATGTAGAGCTCGAACCCAGTAGAGCTGTAAGGAGGTGGTTAATATGTAGAGCTCGAACCCAGTATATAGAGCTGTAAGGAGGTGGTTAATATGTAGAGCTCGAACCCAGTATATAGAGCTGTAAGGAGGTGGTTACTATGTAGAGCTTGAACCCAGTAGAGCTGTAAGGAGGTGGTTACTATGTAGAGCTCGAACCCAGTATATAGAGCTGTAAGGAGGTGGTTACTATGTAGAGCTCGAACCCAGTATATAGAGCTGTAAGGAGGTGGTTAATATGTAGAGCTCGAACCCAGTATATAGACCTGTAAGGAGGTGGTTAATATGTAGAGCTCGAACCCAGTATATAGAGCTGTAAGGAGGTGGTTAATATGTAGAGCTCGAACCCAGTATATAGAGCTGTAAGGAGGTGGTTAATATGTAGAGCTCGAACCCAGTAGAGCTGTAAGGAGGTGGTTAATGTAGAGCTCGAACCCAGTATATAGAGCTGTAAGGAGGTGGTTAATATGTAGAGCTCGAACCCAGTATATAGACCTGTAAGGAGGTGGTTAATATGTAGAGCTCGAACCCAGTATATAGAGCTGTAAGGAGGTGGTTAATATGTAGAGCTCGAACCCAGTATATAGAGCTGTAAGGAGGTGGTTAATATGTAGAGCTCGAACCCAGTATATAGAGCTGTAAGGAGATGGTTACTATGTAGAGCTCGAACCCAGTAGAGCTGTAAGGAGGTGGTTAATATGTAGAGCTCGAACCCAGTAGAGCTGTAAGGAGGTGGTTAATATGTAGAGCTCGAACCCAGTAGAGCTGTAAGGAGGTGGTTAATATGTAGAGCTCGAACCCAGTAGAGCTGTAAGGAGGTGGTTAATATGTAGAGCTCGAACCCAGTATATAGAGCTGTAAGGAGGTGGTTAATATGTAGAGCTCGAACCCAGTAGAGCTGTAAGGAGGTGGTTAATATGTAGAGCTCGAACCCAGTAGAGCTGTAAGGAGGTGGTTAATATGTAGAGCTCGAACCCAGTAGAGCTGTAAGGAGGTGGTTAATATGTAGAGCTCGAACCCAGTATATAGAGCTGTAAAGAGGTGGTTAATAAGTAGAGCTCGAACCCAGTAGAGCTGTAAGGAGGTGGTTACTTTGTAGAGCTCGAACCCAGTAGAGCTGTAAGGAGGTGGTTAATATGTAGAGCTCGAACCCAGTATATAGAGCTGTAAGGAGGTGGTTAATATGTAGAGCTCGAACCCAGTAGAGCTGTAAGGAGGTGGTTAATATGTAGAGCTCGAACCCAGTATATAGAGCTGTAAGGAGGTGGTTACTATGTAGAGCTCGAGCCCAGTAGAGCTGTAAAGAGGTGGTTAATATGTAGAGCTCGAACCCAGTATATATAGCTGTAAGGAGGTGGTTAATATGTAGAGCTCGAACCCAGTAGAGCTGTAAGGAGGTGGTTAATATGTAGAGCTCGATCCCAGTATATAGAGCTGTAAAGAGGTGGTTAATATGTAGAGCTCGAACCCAGTAGAGCTGTAAAGAGGTGGTTAATATGTAGAGCTCAAACCCAGTATATATAGCTGTAAGGAGGTGGTTAATATGTAGAGCTCGAACCCAGTAGAGCTGTAAGGAGGTGGTTACTATGTAGAGCTCGAACCCAGTAGCTGTAAGGAGGTGGTTAATATGTAGAGCTCGAACCCAGTATATAGAGCTGTAAGGAGGTGGTTAATATGTAGAGCTCGAACCCAGTATATAGAGCTGTAAGGAGGTGGTTAATATGTAGAAATCGAACCCAGTATATAGAGCTGTAAGGAGGTGGTTAATATGTAGAGCTCGAACCCAGTATATAGAGCTGTAAGGAGGTGGTTACTATGTAGAGCTCGAACCCAGTATATAGAGCTGTAAGGAGGTGGTTAATATGTAGAGCTCGAACCCAGTATATAGAGCTGTAAGGAGGTGGTTAATATGTAGAGCTCGAACCCAGTATATAGAGCTGTAAGGAGGTGGTTACTATGTAGAGCTCGAACCCAGTATATAGAGCTGTAAGGAGGTGGTTAATATGTAGAGCTCGAACCCAGTATATAGAGCTGTAAGGAGGTGGTTAATATGTAGAGCTCGAACCTAGTATATAGAGCTGTAAGGAGGTGGTTAATATGTAGAGCTCGAACCCAGTAGAGCTGTAAGGAGGTGGTTAATATGTAGAGCTCGAACCCAGTATATAGAGCTGTAAGGAGGTGGTTAATATGTAGAGCTCGAACCCAGTATATAGAGCTGTAAGGAGGTGGTTACTATGTAGAGCTCGAACCCAGTATATAGAGCTGTAAGGAGGTGGTTAATATGTAGAGCTCGAACCCAGTATATAGAGCTGTAAGGAGGTGGTTACTATGTAGAGCTCGAACCCAGTATATAGAGCTGTAAGGAGGTGGTTAATATGTAGAGCTCGAACCCAGTATATAGAGCTGTAAGGAGGTGGTTACTATGTAGAGCTCGAACCCAGTATATAGAGCTGTAAGGAGGTGGTTAATATGTAGAGCTCGAACCCAGTATATAGAGCTGTAAGGAGGTGGTTAATATGTAGAGCTCGAACCCAGTATATAGAGCTGTAAGGAGGTGGTTAATATGTAGAGCTCGAACCCAGTATATAGAGCTGTAAGGAGGTGGTTAATATGTAGAGCTCGAACCTAGTATATAGAGCTGTAAGGAGGTGGTTACTATGTAGAGCTCGAACCCAGTATATAGAGCTGTAAGGAGGTGGTTAATATGTAGAGCTCGAACCCAGTATATAGAGCTGTAAGGAGGTGGTTAATATGTAGAGCTCGAACCCAGTATATAGAGCTGTAAGGAGGTGGTTAATATGTAGAGCTCGAACCCAGTATATAGAGCTGTAAGGAGGTGGTTACTATGTAGAGCTCGAACCCAGTATATAGAGCTGTAAGGAGGTGGTTAATATGTAGAGCTCGAACCCAGTATATAGAGCTGTAAGGAGGTGGTTACTATGTAGAGCTCGAACCCAGTATATAGAGCTGTAAGGAGGTGGTTAATATGTAGAGCTCGAACCCAGTATATAGAGCTGTAAGGAGGTGGTTAATATGTAGAGCTCGAACCCAGTAGAGCTGTAAGGGGGTGGTTAATATGTAGAGCTCGAACCCAGTAGCTGTAAGGAGGTGGTTACTATGTAGAGCTCGAACCCAGTATATAGAGCTGTAAGGAGGTGGTTAATATGTAGAGCTCGAACCCAGTATATAGAGCTGTAAGGAGGTGGTTACTATGTAGAGCTCGAACCCAGTATATAGAGCTGTAAGGAGGTGGTTAATATGTAGAGCTCGAACCCAGTATATAGAGCTGTAAGGAGGTGGTTACTATGTAGAGCTCGAACCCAGTATATAGAGCTGTAAGGAGGTGGTTAATATGTAGAGCTCGAACCCAGTATATAGAGCTGTAAGGAGGTGGTTAATATGTAGAGCTCGAACCTAGTATATAGAGCTGTAAGGAGGTGGTTACTATGTAGAGCTCGAACCCAGTATATAGAGCTGTAAGGAGGTGGTTAATATGTAGAGCTCGAACCCAGTATATAGAGCTGTAAGGAGGTGGTTACTATGTAGAGCTCGAACCCAGTAGAGCTGTAAGGAGGTGGTTAATATGTAGAGCTCGAAACCAGTATATAGAGCTGTAAGGAGGTGGTTAATATGTAGAGCTCGAACCCAGTAGCTGTAAGGAGGTGGTTACTATGTAGAGCTCGAACCCAGTATATAGAGCTGTAAGGAGGTGGTTACTATGTAGAGCTCGAACCCAGTAGAGCTGTAAGGAGGTGGTTACTATGTAGAGCTCGAACCCAGTATATAGAGCTGTAAGGAGGTGGTTAATATGTAGAGCTCGAACCCAGTATATAGAGCTGTAAGGAGGTGGTTAATATGTAGAGCTCGAACCCAGTAGAGCTGTAAGGGGGTGGTTAATATGTAGAGCTCGAACCCAGTAGCTGTAAGGAGGTGGTTACTATGTAGAGCTCGAACCCAGTATATAGAGCTGTAAGGAGGTGGTTAATATGTAGAGCTCGAACCCAGTATATAGAGCTGTAAGGAGGTGGTTACTATGTAGAGCTCGAACCCAGTATATAGAGCTGTAAGGAGGTGGTTACTATGTAGAGCTCGAACCCAGTATATAGAGCTGTAAGGAGGTGGTTAATATGTAGAGCTCGAACCTAGTATATAGAGCTGTAAGGAGGTGGTTAATATGTAGAGCTCAAACCCAGTAGAGCTGTAAGGAGGTGGTTAATATGTAGAGCTCGAACCCAGTATATAGAGCTGTAAGGAGGTGGTTAATATGTAGAGCTCGAACCCAGTATATAGAGCTGTAAGGAGGTGGTTACTATGTAGAGCTCGAACCCAGTAGAGCTGTAAGGAGGTGGATAATATGTAGAGCTCGAACCCAGTATAGCTGTAAGGAGGTGGTTACTATGTAGAGCTCGAACCCAGTAGCTGTAAGGAGGTGGTTAATATGTAGAGCTCGAACCCACTATATAGAGCTGTAAGGAGGTGGTTAATATGTAGAGCTCGAACCCAGTATATAGAGCTGTAAAGAGGTGGTTAATATGTAGAGCTCAAACCCAGTAGAGCTGTAAGGAGGTGGTTAATATGTAGAGCTCGAACCCAGTATATAGAGCTGTAAGGAGGTGGTTAATATGTAGAGCTCGAACCCAGTAGAGCTGTAAGGAGGTGGTTAATATGTAGAGCTCGAACCCAGTATATAGAGCTGTAAGGAGGTGGTTACTATGTAGAGCTCGAACCCAGTAGCTGTAAGGAGGTGGTTAATATGTAGAGCTCGAACCCAGTAGAGCTGTAAGGAGGTGGTTAATATGTAGAGCTCGAACCCAGTATATAGAGCTGTAAGGAGGTGGTTACTATGTAGAGCTCGAACCCAGTATATAGAGCTGTAAGGAGGTGGTTAATATGTAGAGCTCGAACCCAGTATATAGAGCTGTAAGGAGGTGGTTAATATGTGGAGCTCGAACCCAGTAGAGCTGTAAGGAGGTGGTTAATATGTAGAGCTCGAACCCAGTAGAGCTGTAAGGAGGTGGTTACTATGTAGAGCTCGAACCCAGTAGAGCTGTAAGGAGGTGGTTACTATGTAGAGCTCGAACCCAGTAGAGCTGTAAAGAGGTGGTTAATATGTAGAGCTCGAACCCAGTAGCTGTAAGGAGGTGGTTACTATGTAGAGCTCGAACCCAGTAGAGCTGTAAGGAGGTGGTTAATATGTAGAGCTCGAACCCAGTATACAGAGCTGTAAGGAGATAGTTACTATGTAGAGCTCGAACCCAGTATATAGAGCTGTAAGGAGGTGGTTAATATGTAGAGCTCGAACCCAGTATATAGACCTGTAAGGAGGTGGTTAATATGTAGAGCTCGAACCCAGTATATAGACCTGTAAGGAGGTGGTTAATATGTAGAGCTCGAACCCAGTATATAGAGCTGTAAGGAGGTGGTTAATATGTAGAGCTCGAACCCAGTATATAGAGCTGTAAGGAGGTGGTTAATATGTAGAGCTCGAACCCAGTATATAGAGCTGTAAGGAGGTGGTTAATATGTAGAGCTCGAACCCAGTATATAGAGCTGTAAGGAGGTGGTTACTATGTAGAGCTCGAACCCAGTAGAGCTGTAAGGAGGTGGTTAATATGTAGAGCTCGAACCCAGTATATAGAGCTGTAAGGAGGTGGTTACTATGTAGAGCTCGAACCCAGTATATAGAGCTGTAAGGAGGTGGTTACTATGTAGAGCTCGAACCCAGTAGAGCTGTAAGGAGGTGGTTAATATGTAGAGCTCGAACCCAGTATATAGAGCTGTAAGGAGGTGGTTACTATGTAGAGCTCGAACCCAGTATATAGAGCTGTAAGGAGGTGGTTACTATGTAGAGCTCGAACCCAGTAGAGCTGTAAGGAGGTGGTTAATATGTAGAGCTCGAACCCAGTAGAGCTGTAAGGAGGTGGTTAATATGTAGAGCTCGAACCCAGTATATAGAGCTGTAAGGAGGTGGTTAATATGTAGAGCTCGAACCTAGTATATAGAGCTGTAAGGAGGTGGTTAATATGTAGAGCTCGAACCCAGTATATAGAGCTGTAAGGAGGTGGTTAATATGTAGAGCTCGAACCCAGTATATAGAGCTGTAAGGAGGTGGTTAATATGTAGAGCTCGAACCCAGTAGAGCTGTAAGGAGGTGGTTAATATGTAGAGCTCGAACCCAGTAGAGCTGTAAGGAGGTGGTTAATATGTAGAGCTCGAACCCAGTAGAGCTGTAAGGAGGTGGTTAATATGTAGAGCTCGAACCCAGTATATAGAGCTGTAAGGAGGTGGTTACTATGTAGAGCTCGAACCCAGTATATAGACCTGTAAGGAGGTGGTTAATATGTAGAGCTCGAACCCAGTAGAGCTGTAAGGAGGTGGTTAATATGTAGAGCTCGAACCCAGTATATAGAGCTGTAAGGAGGTGGTTAATATGTAGAGCTCGAACCCAGTATATAGAGCTGTAAGGAGGTGGTTAATATGTAGAGCTCGAACCCAGTATATAGAGCTGTAAGGAGGTGGTTACTATGTAGAGCTCGAACCCAGTAGAGCTGTAAAGAGGTGGTTAATATGTAGAGCTCGAACCCAGTAGAGCTGTAAGGAGGTGGTTAATATGTAGAGCTCGAACCCAGTAGAGCTGTAAGGAGGTGGTTAATATGTAGAGCTCGAACCCAGTAGAGCTGTAAGGAGGTGGTTAATATGTAGAGCTCGAACCCAGTATATAGAGCTGTAAGGAGGTGGTTAATATGTAGAGCTCGAACCCAGTAGAGCTGTAAGGAGGTGGTTAATATGTAGAGCTCGAACCCAGTATATAGAGCTGTAAGGAGGTGGTTAATATGTAGAGCTCGAACCCAGTATATAGAGCTGTAAGGAGGTGGTTAATATGTAGAGCTCGAACCCAGTAGAGCTGTAAGGAGGTGGTTAATATTTAGAGCTCGAACCCAGTAGATCTGTAAGGAGGTGGTTAATATGTAGAGCTCGAACCCAGTATATAGAGCTGTAAGGAGGTGGTTAATATGTAGAGCTCGAACCCAGTATATAGAGCTGTAAGGAGGTGGTTAATATGTAGAGCTCGAACCCAGTATATAGAGCTGTAAGGAGGTGGTTACTATGTAGAGCTCGAACCCAGTAGAGCTGTAAGGAGGTGGTTAATATGTAGAGCTCGAACCCAGTAGAGCTGTAAGGAGGTGGTTACTATGTAGAGCTCGAACCCAGTAGAGCTGTAAGGAGGTGGTTAATATGTAGAGCTCGAACCCAGTATATAGAGCTGTAAGGAGGTGGTTACTATGTAGAGCTCGAACCCAGTATATAGACCTGTAAGGAGGTGGTTAATATGTAGAGCTCGAACCCAGTATATAGAGCTGTAAGGAGGTGGTTAATATGTAGAGCTCGAACCCAGTATATAGAGCTGTAAGGAGGTGGTTAATATGTAGAGCTCGAACCCAGTATATAGAGCTGTAAGGAGGTGGTTAATATGTAGAGCTCGAACCCAGTAGAGCTGTAAGGAGGTGGTTAATATGTAGAGCTCGAACCCAGTAGAGCTGTAAGGAGGTGGTTAATATGTAGAGCTCGAACCCAGTAGAGCTGTAAGGAGGTGGTTAATATGTAGAGCTCGAACCCAGTAGAGCTGTAAGGAGGTGGTTAATATGTAGAGCTCGAACCCAGTATATAGAGCTGTAAGGAGGTGGTTAATATGTAGAGCTCGAACCCAGTAGAGCTGTAAGGAGGTGGTTAATATGTAGAGCTCGAACCCAGTATATAGAGCTGTAAGGAGGTGGTTAATATGTAGAGCTCGAACCCAGTATATAGAGCTGTAAGGAGGTGGTTAATATGTAGAGCTCGAACCCAGTATATAGAGCTGTAAGGAGGTGGTTAATATGTAGAGCTTGAACCCAGTATATAGAGCTGTAAGGAGGTGGTTACTATGTAGAGCTCGAACCCAGTAGAGCTGTAAGGAGGTGGTTAATATGTGGAGATCGAACCCAGTAGAGCTGTAAGGAGGTGGTTAATATGTAGAGCTCGAACCCAGTATATAGAGCTGTAAGGAGGTGGTTAATATGTAGAGCTCGAACCCAGTATATAGAGCTGTAAGGAGGTGGTTAATATGTAGAGCTCGAACCCAGTAGAGCTGTAAGGAGGTGGTTACTATGTAGAGCTCGAACCCAGTATATAGAACTGTAAGGAGGTGGTTAATATGTAGAGCTCGAACCCAGTATATAGAGCTGTAAGGAGGTGGTTAATATGTAGAGCTCGAACCCAGTATATAGAGCTGTAAGGAGGTGGTTAATATGTAGAGCTCGAACCCAGTATATAGAGCTGTAAGGAGGTGGTTACTATGTAGAGCTCGAACCCAGTAGAGCTGTAAGGAGGTGGTTAATATGTAGAGCTCGAACCCAGTATATAGAGCTGTAAGGAGGTGGTTATAGAAATCGAACCCAGTATATAGAGCTGTAAGGAGGTGGTTACTATGTAGAGCTCGAACCCAGTATATAGAGCTGTAAGGAGGTGGTTAATATGTAGAGCTCGAACCCAGTAGCTGTAAGGAGGTGGTTACTATGTAGAGCTCGAACCCAGTAGCTGTAAGGAGGTGGTTACTATGTAGAGCTCGAACCCAGTAGAGCTGTAAGGAGGTGGTTAATATGTAGAGCTCGAACCCAGTATATAGAGCTGTAAGGAGGTGGTTAATATGTAGAGCTCGAACCCAGTAGAGCTGTAAGGAGGTGGTTAATATGTAGAGCTCGAACCCAGTATATAGAGCTGTAAGGAGGTGGTTATAGAAATCGAACCCAGTATATAGAGCTGTAAGGAGGTGGTTACTATGTAGAGCTCGAACCCAGTATATAGAGCTGTAAGGAGGTGGTTAATATGTAGAGCTCGAACCCAGTAGCTGTAAGGAGGTGGTTACTATGTAGAGCTCGAACCCAGTAGAGCTGTAAGGAGGTGGTTAATATGTAGAGCTCGAACCCAGTATATAGGTCTGTAAGGAGGTGGTTAATATGTAGAGCTCGAACCCAGTATATAGGTCTGTAAGGAGGTGGTTAATATGTAGAGCTCGAACCCAGTAGAGCTGTAAGGAGGTGGTTAATATGTAGAGCTCGAACCCAGTATATAGAGCTGTAAGGAGATAGTTACTATGTAGAGCTCGAACCCAGTATATAGAGCTGTAAGGAGGTGGTTAATATGTAGAGCTCGAACCCAGTATATAGAGCTGTAAGGAGGTGGTTACTATGTAGAGCTTGAACCCAGTATATAGAGCTGTAAGGAGGTGGTTAATATGTAGAGCTCGAACCCAGTATATAGAGCTGTAAGGAGGTGGTTAATATGTAGAGCTCGAACCCAGTAGAGCTGTAAGGAGGTGGTTAATATGTAGAGCTCGAACCCAGTAGAGCTGTAAGGAGGTGGTTAATATGTAGAGCTCGAACCCAGTATATAGAGCTGTAAGGAGGTGGTTACTATGTAGAGCTCGAACCCAGTAGAGCTGTAAGGGGGTGGTTAATATGTAGAGCTCGAACCCAGTAGAGCTGTAAGGAGGTGGTTAATATGTAGAGCTCGAACCCAGTATATAGAGCTGTAAGGAGGTGGTTAATATGTAGAGCTCGAACCCAGTATATAGAGCTGTAAGGAGGTGGTTAATATGTAGAGCTCGAACCCAGTATATAGACCTGTAAGGAGGTGGATAATATGTAGAGCTCGAACCCAGTAGAGCTGTAAGGAGGTGGTTAATATGTAGAGCTCGAACCCAGTAGAGCTGTAAGGAGGTGGTTAATATGTAGAGCTCGAACCCAGTAGAGCTGTAAGGAGGTGGTTAATATGTAGAGCTCGAACCCAGTATATAGAGCTGTAAGGAGGTGGTTATAGAAATCGAACCCAGTATATAGAGCTGTAAGGAGGTGGTTAATATGTAGAGCTCGAACCCAGTATATAGAGCTGTAAGGAGGTGGTTAATATGTAGAGCTCGAACCCAGTATATAGAGCTGTAAGGAGGTGGTTAATATGTAGAGCTCGAACCCAGTATATAGAGCTGTAAGGAGGTGGTTACTATGTAGAGCTCGAACCCAGTAGAGCTGTAAGGAGGTGGTTAATATGTAGAGCTCGAACCCAGTATATATAGCTGTAAGGAGGTGGTTAATATGTAGAGCTCGAACCCAGTATATAGAGCTGTAAGGAGGTGGTTAATATGTAGAGCTCGAACCCAGTATATAGAGCTGTAAGGAGGTGGTTAATATGTAGAGCTCGAACCCAGTATATAGAGCTGTAAGGAGGTGGTTACTATGTAGAGCTCGAACCCAGTAGAGCTGTAAGGAGGTGGTTAATATGTAGAGCTCGAACCCAGTATATAGAGCTGTAAGGAGGTGGTTAATATGTAGAGCTCGAACCCAGTATATAGAGCTGTAAGGAGGTGGTTAATATGTAGAGCTCGAACCCAGTATATAGAGCTGTAAGGAGGTGGTTACTATGTAGAGCTCGAACCCAGTAGAGCTGTAAGGAGGTGGTTAATATGTAGAGCTCGAACCCAGTATATAGAGCTGTAAGGAGGTGGTTAATATGTAGAGCTCGAACCCAGTAGAGCTGTAAGGAGGTGGTTAATATGTAGAGCTCGAACCCAGTATATAGAGCTGTAAGGAGGTGGTTAATATGTAGAGCTCGAACCCAGTAGAGCTGTAAGGAGGTGGTTAATATGTAGAGCTCGAACCCAGTATATAGAGCTGTAAGGAGGTGGTTACTATGTAGAGCTCGAACCCAGTATATAGAGCTGTAAGGAGGTGGTTAATATGTAGAGCTCGAACCCAGTATATAGAGCTGTAAGGAGGTGGTTAATATGTAGAGCTCGAACCCAGTATATAGAGCTGTAAGGAGGTGGTTAATATGTAGAGCTCGAACCCAGTATATAGAGCTGTAAGGAGGTGGTTACTATGTAGAGCTCGAACCCAGTAGAGCTGTAAGGAGGTGGTTAATATGTAGAGCTCGAACCCAGTAGAGCTGTAAGGAGGTGGTTAATATGTAGAGCTCGAACCCAGTATATAGAGCTGTAAGGAGGTGGTTAATATGTAGAGCTCGAACCCAGTAGAGCTGTAAGGAGGTGGTTAATATGTAGAGCTCGAACCCAGTATATAGAGCTGTAAGGAGGTGGTTACTATGTAGAGCTCGAACCCAGTATATAGAGCTGTAAGGAGGTGGTTAATATGTAGAGCTCGAACCCAGTATATAGAGCTGTAAGGAGGTGGTTAATATGTAGAGCTCGAACCCAGTATATAGAGCTGTAAGGAGGTGGTTAATATGTAGAGCTCGAACCCAGTAGAGCTGTAAGGAGGTGGTTACTATGTAGAGCTCGAACCCAGTAGAGCTGTAAGGAGGTGGTTAATATGTAGAGCTCGAACCCAGTAGAGCTGTAAGGAGGTGGTTAATATGTAGAGCTCGAACCCAGTATATAGAGCTGTAAGGAGGTGGTTAATATGTAGAGCTCGAACCCAGTATATAGAGCTGTAAGGAGGTGGTTAATATGTAGAGCTCGAACCCAGTATATAGAGCTGTAAGGAGGTGGTTAATATGTAGAGCTCGAACCCAGTATATAGAGCTGTAAGGAGGTGGTTAATATGTAGAGCTCGAACCCAGTAGAGCTGTAAGGAGGTGGTTACTATGTAGAGCTCGAACCCAGTATATAGAGCTGTAAGGAGGTGGTTAATATGTAGAGCTCGAACCCAGTATATAGAGCTGTAAGGAGGTGGTTAATATGTAGAGCTCGAACCCAGTATATAGAGCTGTAAGGAGGTGGTTAATATGTAGAGCTCGAACCCAGTAGAGCTGTAAGGAGGTGGTTAATATGTAGAGCTCGAACCCAGTATATAGAGCTGTAAGGAGGTGGTTAATATGTAGAGCTCGAACCCAGTAGAGCTGTAAGGAGGTGGTTAATATGTAGAGCTCGAACCCAGTATATAGAGCTGTAAGGAGGTGGTTACTATGTAGAGCTCGAACCCAGTAGAGCTGTAAGGAGGTGGTTAATATGTAGAGCTCGAACCCAGTAGAGCTGTAAGGAGGTGGTTAATATGTAGAGCTCGAACCCAGTAGAGCTGTAAGGAGGTGGTTAATATGTAGAGCTCGAACCCAGTATATAGAGCTGTAAGGAGGTGGTTAATATGTAGAGCTCGAACCCAGTATATAGAGCTGTAAGGAGGTGGTTAATATGTAGAGCTCGAACCCAGTAGAGCTGTAAGGAGGTGGTTACTATGTAGAGCTCGAACCCAGTAGAGCTGTAAGGAGGTGGTTAATATGTAGAGCTCGAACCCAGTAGAGCTGTAAGGAGGTGGTTAATATGTAGAGCTCGAACCCAGTATATAGAGCTGTAAGGAGGTGGTTAATATGTAGAGCTCGAACCCAGTATATAGAGCTGTAAGGAGGTGGTTAATATGTAGAGCTCGAACCCAGTAGAGCTGTAAGGAGGTGGTTACTATGTAGAGCTCGAACCCAGTAGAGCTGTAAGGAGGTGGTTAATATGTAGAGCTCGAACCCAGTATATAGAGCTGTAAGGAGGTGGTTAATATGTAGAGCTCGAACCCAGTATATAGAGCTGTAAGGAGGTGGTTAATATGTAGAGCTCGAACCCAGTAGAGCTGTAAGGAGGTGGTTAATATGTAGAGCTCGAACCCAGTAGAGCTGTAAGGAGGTGGTTAATATGTAGAGCTCGAACCCAGTATATAGAGCTGTAAGGAGGTGGTTAATATGTAGAGCTCGAACCCAGTAGAGCTGTAAGGAGGTGGTTAATATGTAGAGCTCGAACCCAGTAGAGCTGCAAGGAGGTGGTTACTATGTAGAGCTCGAACCCAGTATATAGAGCTGTAAGGAGGTGGTTAATATGTAGAGCTCGAACCCAGTATATAGAGCTGTAAGGAGGTGGTTACTATGTAGAGCTCGAACCCAGTAGAGCTGTAAGGAGGTGGTTAATATGTAGAGCTCGAACCCAGTATATAGAGCTGTAAGGAGGTGGTTAATATGTAGAGCTCGAACCCAGTATATAGAGCTGTAAGGAGGTGGTTACTATGTAGAGCTCGAACCCAGTAGAGCTGTAAGGAGGTGGTTAATATGTAGAGCTCGAACCCAGTAGAGCTGTAAGGAGGTGGTTAATATGTAGAGCTCGAACCCAGTATATAGAGCTGTAAGGAGGTGGTTAATATGTAGAGCTCGAACCCAGTAGAGCTGTAAGGAGGTGGTTACTATGTAGAGCTCGAACCCAGTATATAGAGCTGTAAGGAGGTGGTTACTATGTAGAGCTCGAACCCAGTATATAGAGCTGTAAGGAGGTGGTTAATATGTAGAGCTCGAACCCAGTAGAGCTGTAAGGAGGTGGTTAATATGTAGAGCTCGAACCCAGTAGAGCTGTAAGGAGGTGGTTACTATGTAGAGCTCGAACCCAGTATATAGAGCTGTAAGGAGGTGGTTAATATGTAGAGCTCGAACCCAGTATATAGAGCTGTAAGGAGGTGGTTATATGTAGAGCTCGAACCCAGTATATAGAGCTGTAAGGAGGTGGTTACTCTGTAGAGCTCGAACCCAGTATATAGAGCTGTAAGGAGGTGGTTAATATGTAGAGCTCGAACCCAGTAGAGCTGTAAGGAGGTGGTTAATATGTAGAGCTCGAACCCAGTAGAGCTGTAAGGAGGTGGTTAATATGTAGAGCTCGAACCCAGTATAGCTGTAAGGAGGTGGTTACTATGTAGAGCTCGAACCCAGTAGCTGTAAGGAGGTGGTTAATATGTAGAGCTCGAACCCAGTATATAGAGCTGTAAGGAGGTGGTTAATATGTAGAGCTCGAACCCAGTATATAGAGCTGTAAGGAGGTGGTTATGTAGAGCTCGAACCCAGTATATAGAGCTGTAAGGAGGTGGTTACTCTGTAGAGCTCGAACCCAGTATATAGAGCTGTAAGGAGGTGGTTAATATGTAGAGCTCGAACCCAGTAGAGCTGTAAGGAGGTGGTTAATATGTAGAGCTCGAACCCAGTAGAGCTGTAAGGAGGTGGATAATATGTAGAGCTCGAACCCAGTATAGCTGTAAGGAGGTGGTTACTATGTAGAGCTCGAACCCAGTAGCTGTAAGGAGGTGGTTAATATGTAGAGCTCGAACCCAGTATATAGAGCTGTAAGGAGGTGGTTAATATGTAGAGCTCGAACCTAGTATATAGAGCTGTAGGGAGGTGGTTAATATGTAGAGCTCGAACCCAGTAGCTGTAAGGAGGTGGTTAATATGTAGAGCTCGAACCCAGTATATAGAGCTGTAAGGAGGTGGTTAATATGTAGAGCTCGAACCCAGTAGAGCTGTAAGGAGGTGGTTACTATGTAGAGCTCGAACCCAGTATATAGAGCTGTAAGGAGGTGGTTAATATGTAGAGCTCGAACCCAGTATATAGAGCTGTAAGGAGGTGGTTAATATGTAGAGCTCGAACCCAGTAGAGCTGTAAGGAGGTGGTTACTATGTAGAGCTCGAACCCAGTATATAGAGCTGTAAGGAGGTGGTTAATATGTAGAGCTCGAACCCAGTATATAGAGCTGTAAGGAGGTGGTTACTATGTAGAGCTCGAACCCAGTATATAGAGCTGTAAGGAGGTGGTTACTATGTAGAGCTCGAACCCAGTATATAGAGCTGTAAGGAGGTGGTTAATATGTAGAGCTCGAACCCAGTATATAGAGCTGTAAGGAGGTGGTTACTATGTAGAGCTCGAACCCAGTATATAGAGCTGTAAGGAGGTGGTTACTATGTAGAGCTCGAACCCAGTAGAGCTGTAAGGAGGTGGTTACTATGTAGAGCTCGAACCCAGTAGCTGTAAGGAGGTGGTTACTATGTAGAGCTCGAACCCAGTAGAGCTGTAAGGAGGTGGTTACTATGTAGAGCTCGAACCCAGTAGCTGTAAGGAGGTGGTTACTATGTAGAGCTCGAACCCAGTAGCTGTAAGGAGGTGGTTAATATGTATAGCTCGAACCCAGTATATAGAGCTGTAAGGAGGTGGTTACTATGTAGAGCTCGAACCCAGTATATAGAGCTGTAAGGAGGTGGTTAATATGTATAGCTCGAACCCAGTATATAGAGCTGTAAGGAGGTGGTTACTATGTAGAGCTCGAACCCAGTATATAGAGCTGTAAGGAGGTGGTTACTATGTAGAGCTCGAACCCAGTATATAGAGCTGTAAGGAGGTGGTTACTATGTAGAGCTCGAACCCAGTATATAGAGCTGTAAGGAGGTGGTTAATATGTAGAGCTCGAACCCAGTATATAGAGCTGTAAGGAGGTGGTTACTATGTAGAGCTCGAACCCAGTATATAGAGCTGTAAGGAGGTGGTTACTATGTAGAGCTCGAACCCAGTATATAGAGCTGTAAGGAGGTGGTTAATATGTAGAGCTCGAACCCAGTAGAGCTGTAAGGAGGTGGTTAATATGTAGAGCTCGAACCCAGTATATAGAGCTGTAAGGAGGTGGTTACTATGTAGAGCTCGAACCCAGTAGAGCTGTAAGGAGGTGGTTAATATGTAGAGCTCGAACCCAGTATATAGAGCTGTAAGGAGGTGGTTAATATGTAGAGCTCGAACCCAGTATATAGAGCTGTAAGGAGGTGGTTACTATGTAGAGCTCGAACCCAGTATATAGAGCTGTAAGGAGGTGGTTACTATGTAGAGCTCGAACCCAGTATATAGAGCTGTAAGGAGGTGGTTACTATGTAGAGCTCGAACCCAGTATATAGAGCTGTAAGGAGGTGGTTACTATGTAGAGCTCGAACCCAGTATATAGAGCTGTAAGGAGGTGGTTACTATGTAGAGCTCGAACCCAGTATATAGAGCTGTAAGGAGGTGGTTAATATGTAGAGCTCGAACCCAGTATATAGAGCTGTAAGGAGGTGGTTACTATGTAGAGCTCGAACCCAGTATATAGAGCTGTAAGGAGGTGGTTACTATGTAGAGCTCGAACCCAGTATATAGAGCTGTAAGGAGGTGGTTACTATGTAGAGCTCGAACCCAGTATATAGAGCTGTAAGGAGGTGGTTAATATGTAGAGCTCGAACCCAGTATATAGAGCTGTAAGGAGGTGGTTACTATGTAGAGCTCGAACCCAGTAGAGCTGTAAGGAGGTGGTTAATATGTAGAGCTCGAACCCAGTATATAGAGCTGTAAGGAGGTGGTTACTATGTAGAGCTCGAACCCAGTAGAGCTGTAAGGAGGTGGTTAATATGTAGAGCTCGAACCCAGTATATAGAGCTGTAAGGAGGTGGTTAATATGTAGAGCTCGAACCCAGTATATAGAGCTGTAAGGAGGTGGTTACTATGTAGAGCTCGAACCCAGTATATAGAGCTGTAAGGAGGTGGTTACTATGTAGAGCTCGAACCCAGTATATAGAGCTGTAAGGAGGTGGTTAATATGTAGAGCTCGAACCCAGTATATAGAGCTGTAAGGAGGTGGTTAATATGTAGAGCTCGAACCCAGTATATAGAGCTGTAAGGAGGTGGTTAATATGTAGAGCTCGAACCCAGTATATAGAGCTGTAAGGAGGTGGTTAATATGTAGAGCTCGAACCCAGTAAGCTGTAAGGAGGTGGTTACTATGTAGAGCTCGAACCCAGTAGAGCTGTAAGGAGGTGGTTACTATGTAGAGCTCGAACCCAGTAGCTGTAAGGAGGTGGTTACTATGTAGAGCTCGAACCCAGTAGAGCTGTAAGGAGGTGGTTAATATGTAGAGCTCGAACCCAGTATATAGAGCTGTAAGGAGGTGGTTACTATGTAGAGCTCGAACCCAGTATATAGAGCTGTAAGGAGGTGGTTAATATGTAGAGCTCGAACCCAGTATATAGAGCTGTAAGGAGGTGGTTACTATGTAGAGCTCGAACCCAGTATATAGAGCTGTAAGGAGGTGGTTACTATGTAGAGCTCGAACCCAGTATATAGAGCTGTAAGGAGGTGGTTACTATGTAGAGCTCGAACCCAGTATATAGAGCTGTAAGGAGGTGGTTAATATGTAGAGCTCGAACCCAGTATATAGAGCTGTAAGGAGGTGGTTACTATGTAGAGCTCGAACCCAGTATATAGAGCTGTAAGGAGGTGGTTACTATGTAGAGCTCGAACCCAGTATATAGAGCTGTAAGGAGGTGGTTAATATGTAGAGCTCGAACCCAGTATATAGAGCTGTAAGGAGGTGGTTACTATGTAGAGCTCGAACCCAGTAGAGCTGTAAGGAGGTGGTTAATATGTAGAGCTCGAACCCAGTATATAGAGCTGTAAGGAGGTGGTTAATATGTAGAGCTCGAACCCAGTATATAGAGCTGTAAGGAGGTGGTTACTATGTAGAGCTCGAACCCAGTATATAGAGCTGTAAGGAGGTGGTTACTATGTAGAGCTCGAACCCAGTATATAGAGCTGTAAGGAGGTGGTTACTATGTAGAGCTCGAACCCAGTATATAGAGCTGTAAGGAGGTGGTTACTATGTAGAGCTCGAACCCAGTATATAGAGCTGTAAGGAGGTGGTTACTATGTAGAGCTCGAACCCAGTATATAGAGCTGTAAGGAGGTGGTTAATATGTAGAGCTCGAACCCAGTATATAGAGCTGTAAGGAGGTGGTTACTATGTAGAGCTCGAACCCAGTATATAGAGCTGTAAGGAGGTGGTTACTATGTAGAGCTCGAACCCAGTATATAGAGCTGTAAGGAGGTGGTTACTATGTAGAGCTCGAACCCAGTATATAGAGCTGTAAGGAGGTGGTTAATATGTAGAGCTCGAACCCAGTATATAGAGCTGTAAGGAGGTGGTTACTATGTAGAGCTCGAACCCAGTAGAGCTGTAAGGAGGTGGTTAATATGTAG
The DNA here is from genome assembly GCA_032718475.1 of Nemertoderma westbladi. NCBI lineage: Eukaryota > Metazoa > Xenacoelomorpha > Nemertodermatida > Nemertodermatidae > Nemertoderma > Nemertoderma westbladi. Next base: position 76,507 of record JAUCBJ010004099.1, read on the forward strand.
AGCTCGAACCCAGTATATAGAGCTGTAAGGAGGTGGTTACTATGTAGAGCTCGAACCCAGTAGAGCTGTAAGGAGGTGGTTAATATGTAGAGCTCGAACCCAGTATATAGAGCTGTAAGGAGGTGGTTAATATGTAGAGCTCGAACCCAGTATATAGAGCTGTAAGGAGGTGGTTACTATGTAGAGCTCGAACCCAGTATATAGAGCTGTAAGGAGGTGGTTACTATGTAGAGCTCGAACCCAGTATATAGAGCTGTAAGGAGGTGGTTAATATGTAGAGCTCGAACCCAGTATATAGAGCTGTAAGGAGGTGGTTAATATGTAGAGCTCGAACCCAGTATATAGAGCTGTAAGGAGGTGGTTAATATGTAGAGCTCGAACCCAGTATATAGAGCTGTAAGGAGGTGGTTAATATGTAGAGCTCGAACCCAGTATATAGAGCTGTAAGGAGGTGGTTAATATGTAGAGCTCGAACCCAGTATATAGAGCTGTAAGGAGGTGGTTAATATGTAGAGCTCGAACCCAGTAGAGCTGTAAGGAGGTGGTTAATATGTAGAGCTCGAACCTAGTATATAGAGCTGTAAGGAGGTGGTTAATATGTAGAGCTCGAACCCAGTAGAGCTGTAAGGAGGTGGTTAATATGTAGAGCTCGAACCCAGTATATAGAGCTGTAAGGAGGTGGTTAATATGTAGAGCTCGAACCTAGTATATAGAGCTGTAAGGAGGTGGTTAATATGTAGAGCTCGAACCCAGTAGAGCTGTAAGGAGGTGGTTACTATGTAGAGCTCGAACCCAGTAGAGCTGTAAGGAGGTGGTTAATATGTAGAGCTCGAACCCAGTAGCTGTAAGGAGGTGGTTAATATGTAGAGCTCGAACCCAGTATATAGAGCTGTAAGGAGGTGGTTAATATGTAGAGCTCGAACCCAGTATATAGAGCTGTAAGGAGGTGGTTAATATGTAGAGCTCGAACCCAGTAGAGCTGTAAGGAGGTGGTTACTATGTAGAGCTCGAACCCAGTATATAGAGCTGTAAGGAGGTGGTTAATATGTAGAGCTCGAACCTAGTATATAGAGCTGTAAGGAGGTGGTTAATATGTAGAGCTCGAACCCAGTAGAGCTGTAAGGAGGTGGTTACTATGTAGAGCTCGAACCCAGTAGAGCTGTAAGGAGGTGGTTAATATGTAGAGCTCGAACCCAGTAGCTGTAAGGAGGTGGTTAATATGTAGAGCTCGAACCCAGTATATAGAGCTGTAAGGAGGTGGTTACTATGTAGAGCTCGAACCCAGTATATAGAGCTGTAAGGAGGTGGTTACTATGTAGAGCTCGAACCCAGTATATAGAGCTGTAAGGAGGTGGTTAATATGTAGAGCTCGAACCCAGTAGAGCTGTAAGGAGGTGGTTAATATGTAGAGCTCGAACCCAGTAGAGCTGTAAGGAGGTGGTTACTATGTAGAGCTCGAACCCAGTAGAGCTGTAAGGAGGTGGTTAATATGTAGAGCTCGAACCTAGTATATAGAGCTGTAAGGAGGTGGTTAATATGTAGAGCTCGAACCCAGTAGAGCTGTAAGGAGGTGGTTACTATGTAGAGCTCGAACCCAGTAGAGCTGTAAGGAGGTGGTTAATATGTAGAGCTCGAACCCAGTATATAGAGCTGTAAGGAGGTGGTTACTATGTAGAGCTCGAACCCAGTATATAGAGCTGTAAGGAGGTGGTTAATATGTAGAGCTCGAACCTAGTATATAGAGCTGTAAGGAGGTGGTTAATATGTAGAGCTCGAACCCAGTAGAGCTGTAAGGAGGTGGTTACTATGTAGAGCTCGAACCCAGTAGAGCTGTAAGGAGGTGGTTAATATGTAGAGCTCGAACCCAGTATATAGAGCTGTAAGGAGGTGGTTACTATGTAGAGCTCGAACCCAGTATATAGAGCTGTAAGGAGGTGGTTAATATGTAGAGCTCGAACCCAGTAGAGCTGTAAGGAGGTGGTTACTATGTAGAGCTCGAACCCAGTAGAGCTGTAAGGAGGTGGTTAATATGTAGAGCTCGAACCCAGTAGCTGTAAGGAGGTGGTTAATATGTAGAGCTCGAACCCAGTATATAGAGCTGTAAGGAGGTGGTTAATATGTAGAGCTCGAACCCAGTATATAGAGCTGTAAGGAGGTGGTTAATATGTAGAGCTCGAACCCAGTAGAGCTGTAAGGAGGTGGTTAATATGTAGAGCTCGAACCCAGTAGAGCTGTAAGGAGGTGGTTACTATGTAGAGCTCGAACCCAGTATATAGAGCTGTAAGGAGGTGGTTACTATGTAGAGCTCGAACCCAGTAGAGCTGTAAGGAGGTGGTTAATATGTAGAGCTCGAACCCAGTAGCTGTAAGGAGGTGGTTACTATGTAGAGCTCGAACCCAGTATATAGAGCTGTAAGGAGGTGGTTACTATGTAGAGCTCGAACCCAGTATATAGAGCTGTAAGGAGGTGGTTACTATGTAGAGCTCGAACCCAGTATATAGAGCTGTAAGGAGGTGGTTAATATGTAGAGCTCGAACCCAGTATATAGAGCTGTAAGGAGGTGGTTAATATGTAGAGCTCGAACCCAGTATATAGAGCTGTAAGGAGGTGGTTAATATGTAGAGCTCGAACCCAGTATATAGAGCTGTAAGGAGGTGGTTAATATGTAGAGCTCGAACCCAGTATATAGAGCTGTAAGGAGGTGGTTAATATGTAGAGCTCGAACCCAGTATATAGAGCTGTAAGGAGGTGGTTAATATGTAGAGCTCGAACCCAGTAGAGCTGTAAGGAGGTGGTTAATATGTAGAGCTCGAACCCAGTATATAGAGCTGTAAGGAGGTGGTTAATATGTAGAGCTCGAACCCAGTAGAGCTGTAAGGAGGTGGTTAATATGTAGAGCTCGAACCCAGTATATAGAGCTGTAAGGAGGTGGTTAATATGTAGAGCTCGAACCTAGTATATAGAGCTGTAAGGAGGTGGTTAATATGTAGAGCTCGAACCCAGTAGAGCTGTAAGGAGGTGGTTACTATGTAGAGCTCGAACCCAGTAGAGCTGTAAGGAGGTGGTTAATATGTAGAGCTCGAACCCAGTAGCTGTAAGGAGGTGGTTAATATGTAGAGCTCGAACCCAGTATATAGAGCTGTAAGGAGGTGGTTAATATGTAGAGCTCGAACCCAGTATATAGAGCTGTAAGGAGGTGGTTAATATGTAGAGCTCGAACCCAGTAGAGCTGTAAGGAGGTGGTTACTATGTAGAGCTCGAACCCAGTATATAGAGCTGTAAGGAGGTGGTTAATATGTAGAGCTCGAACCTAGTATATAGAGCTGTAAGGAGGTGGTTAATATGTAGAGCTCGAACCCAGTAGAGCTGTAAGGAGGTGGTTACTATGTAGAGCTCGAACCCAGTAGAGCTGTAAGGAGGTGGTTAATATGTAGAGCTCGAACCCAGTAGGCTGTAAGGAGGTGGTTAATATGTAGAGCTCGAACCCAGTATATAGAGCTGTAAGGAGGTGGTTACTATGTAGAGCTCGAACCCAGTATATAGAGCTGTAAGGAGGTGGTTACTATGTAGAGCTCGAACCCAGTATATAGAGCTGTAAGGAGGTGGTTAATATGTAGAGCTCGAACCCAGTAGAGCTGTAAGGAGGTGGTTAATATGTAGAGCTCGAACCCAGTAGAGCTGTAAGGAGGTGGTTACTATGTAGAGCTCGAACCCAGTAGAGCTGTAAGGAGGTGGTTAATATGTAGAGCTCGAACCCAGTATATAGAGCTGTAAGGAGGTGGTTAATATGTAGAGCTCGAACCCAGTAGAGCTGTAAGGAGGTGGTTACTATGTAGAGCTCGAACCCAGTAGAGCTGTAAGGAGGTGGTTAATATGTAGAGCTCGAACCCAGTATATAGAGCTGTAAGGAGGTGGTTACTATGTAGAGCTCGAACCCAGTATATAGAGCTGTAAGGAGGTGGTTAATATGTAGAGCTCGAACCCAGTATATAGAGCTGTAAGGAGGTGGTTAATATGTAGAGCTCGAACCCAGTAGAGCTGTAAGGAGGTGGTTACTATGTAGAGCTCGAACCCAGTAGAGCTGTAAGGAGGTGGTTAATATGTAGAGCTCGAACCCAGTATATAGAGCTGTAAGGAGGTGGTTACTATGTAGAGCTCGAACCCAGTATATAGAGCTGTAAGGAGGTGGTTAATATGTAGAGCTCGAACCCAGTAGAGCTGTAAGGAGGTGGTTACTATGTAGAGCTCGAACCCAGTAGAGCTGTAAGGAGGTGGTTAATATGTAGAGCTCGAACCCAGTAGAGCTGTAAGGAGGTGGTTAATATGTAGAGCTCGAACCCAGTATATAGAGCTGTAAGGAGGTGGTTAATATGTAGAGCTCGAACCCAGTATATAGAGCTGTAAGGAGGTGGTTAATATGTAGAGCTCGAACCCAGTAGAGCTGTAAGGAGGTGGTTAATATGTAGAGCTCGAACCCAGTAGAGCTGTAAGGAGGTGGTTACTATGTAGAGCTCGAACCCAGTATATAGAGCTGTAAGGAGGTGGTTACTATGTAGAGCTCGAACCCAGTAGAGCTGTAAGGAGGTGGTTAATATGTAGAGCTCGAACCCAGTAAGCTGTAAGGAGGTGGTTACTATGTAGAGCTCGAACCCAGTAGAGCTGTAAGGAGGTGGTTAATATGTAGAGCTCGAACCCAGTAGCTGTAAGGAGGTGGTTACTATGTAGAGCTCGAACCCAGTATATAGAGCTGTAAGGAGGTGGTTACTATGTAGAGCTCGAACCCAGTATATAGAGCTGTAAGGAGGTGGTTAATATGTAGAGCTCGAACCCAGTAGAGCTGTAAGGAGGTGGTTAATATGTAGAGCTCGAACCCAGTAGAGCTGTAAGGAGGTGGTTAATATGTAGAGCTCGAACCCAGTATATAGAGCTGTAAGGAGGTGGTTAATATGTAGAGCTCGAACCCAGTATATAGAGCTGTAAGGAGGTGGTTACTATGTAGAGCTCGAACCCAGTATATAGAGCTGTAAGGAGGTGGTTAATATGTAGAGCTCGAACCCAGTAGCTGTAAGGAGGTGGTTACTATGTAGAGCTCGAACCCAGTATATAGAGCTGTAAGGAGGTGGTTACTATGTAGAGCTCGAACCCAGTAGAGCTGTAAGGAGGTGGTTACTATGTAGAGCTCGAACCCAGTATATAGAGCTGTAAGGAGGTGGTTAATATGTAGAGCTCGAACCCAGTATATAGAGCTGTAAGGAGGTGGTTACTATGTAGAGCTCGAACCCAGTAGAGCTGTAAGGAGGTGGTTACTATGTAGAGCTCGAACCCAGTATATAGAGCTGTAAGGAGGTGGTTACTATGTAGAGCTCGAACCCAGTAGAGCTGTAAGGAGGTGGTTAATATGTAGAGCTCGAACCCAGTAGCTGTAAGGAGGTGGTTACTATGTAGAGCTCGAACCCAGTATATAGAGCTGTAAGGAGGTGGTTACTATGTAGAGCTCGAACCCAGTAGAGCTGTAAGGAGGTGGTTAATATGTAGAGCTCGAACCCAGTATATAGAGCTGTAAGGAGGTGGTTACTATGTAGAGCTCGAACCCAGTATATAGAGCTGTAAGGAGGTGGTTACTATGTAGAGCTCGAACCCAGTAGAGCTGTAAGGAGGTGGTTACTATGTAGAGCTCGAACCCAGTATATAGAGCTGTAAGGAGGTGGTTACTATGTAGAGCTCGAACCCAGTATATAGAGCTGTAAGGAGGTGGTTAATATGTAGAGCTCGAACCCAGTATATAGAGCTGTAAGGAGGTGGTTAATATGTAGAGCTCGAACCCAGTAGAGCTGTAAGGAGGTGGTTAATATGTAGAGCTTGAACCCAGTATATAGAGCTGTAAGGAGGTGGTTAATATGTAGAGCTCGAACCCAGTAGAGCTGTAAGGAGGTGGTTACTATGTAGAGCTCGAACCCAGTATATAGAGCTGTAAGGAGGTGGTTACTATGTAGAGCTCGAACCCAGTAGCTGTAAGGAGGTGGTTACTATGTAGAGCTCGAACCCAGTATATAGAGCTGTAAGGAGGTGGTTACTATGTAGAGCTCGAACCCAGTATATAGAGCTGTAAGGAGGTGGTTAATATGTAGAGCTCGAACCCAGTATATAGAGCTGTAAGGAGGTGGTTACTATGTAGAGCTCGAACCCAGTAGAGCTGTAAGGAGGTGGTTCATATGTAGAGCTCGAACCCAGTAGAGCTGTAAGGAGGTGGTTAATATGTAGAGCTCGAACCCAGTATATAGAGCTGTAAGGAGGTGGTTAATATGTAGAGCTCGAACCCAGTATATAGAGCTGTAAGGAGGTGGTTACTATGTAGAGCTCGAACCCAGTATATAGAGCTGTAAGGAGGTGGTTACTATGTAGAGCTCGAACCCAGTATATAGAGCTGTAAGGAGGTGGTTAATATGTAGAGCTCGAACCCAGTATATAGAGCTGTAAGGAGGTGGTTCATATGTAGAGCTCGAACCCAGTAGAGCTGTAAGGAGGTGGTTAATATGTAGAGCTCGAACCCAGTATATAGAGCTGTAAGGAGGTGGTTACTATGTAGAGCTCGAACCCAGTATATAGAGCTGTAAGGAGGTGGTTAATATGTAGAGCTCGAACCCAGTATATAGAGCTGTAAGGAGGTGGTTAATATGTAGAGCTCGAACCCAGTATATAGAGCTGTAAGGAGGTGGTTACTATGTAGAGCTCGAACCCAGTAGAGCTGTAAGGAGGTGGTTACTATGTAGAGCTCGAACCCAGTAGAGCTGTAAGGAGGTGGTTACTATGTAGAGCTCGAACCCAGTAGAGCTGTAAGGAGGTGGTTAATATGTAGAGCTCGAACCCAGTAGAGCTGTAAGGAGGTGGTTAATATGTAGAGCTCGAACCCAGTATATAGAGCTGTAAGGAGGTGGTTACTATGTAGAGCTCGAACCCAGTATATAGAGCTGTAAGGAGGTGGTTACTATGTAGAGCTCGAACCCAGTAGAGCTGTAAGGAGGTGGTTACTATGTAGAGCTCGAACCCAGTAGAGCTGTAAGGAGGTGGTTAATATGTAGAGCTCGAACCCAGTAGAGCTGTAAGGAGGTGGTTAATATGTAGAGCTCGAACCCAGTAGAGCTGTAAGGAGGTGGTTACTATGTAGAGCTCGAACCCAGTATATAGACCTGTAAGGAGGTGGTTACTATGTAGAGCTCGAACCCAGTATATAGAGCTGTAAGGAGGTGGTTACTATGTAGAGCTCGAACCCAGTAGAGCTGTAAGGAGGTGGTTACTATGTAGAGCTCGAACCCAGTATATAGAGCTGTAAGGAGGTGGTTACTATGTAGAGCTCGAACCTAGTATATAGAGCTGTAAGGAGGTGGTTAATATGTAGAGCTCGAACCCAGTAGAGCTGTAAGGAGGTGGTTACTATGTAGAGCTCGAACCCAGTATATAGAGCTGTAAGGAGGTGGTTAATATGTAGAGCTCGAACCCAGTAGAGCTGTAAGGAGGTGGTTACTATGTAGAGCTCGAACCCAGTATATAGAGCTGTAAGGAGGTGGTTAATATGTAGAGCTCGAACCCAGTATATAGAGCTGTAAGGAGGTGGTTACTATGTAGAGCTCGAACCCAGTAGAGCTGTAAGGAGGTGGTTACTATGTAGAGCTCGAACCCAGTATATAGAGCTGTAAGGAGGTGGTTACTATGTAGAGCTCGAACCCAGTAGAGCTGTAAGGAGGTGGTTAATATGTAGAGCTCGAACCCAGTAGAGCTGTAAGGAGGTGGTTAATATGTAGAGCTCGAACCCAGTATATAGAGCTGTAAGGAGGTGGTTACTATGTAGAGCTCGAACCTAGTATATAGAGCTGTAAGGAGGTGGTTAATATGTAGAGCTCGAACCCAGTAGAGCTGTAAGGAGGTGGTTACTATGTAGAGCTCGAACCCAGTATATAGAGCTGTAAGGAGGTGGTTAATATGTAGAGCTCGAACCCAGTATATAGAGCTGTAAGGAGGTGGTTACTATGTAGAGCTCGAACCCAGTAGAGCTGTAAGGAGGTGGTTACTATGTAGAGCTCGAACCCAGTATATAGAGCTGTAAGGAGGTGGTTACTATGTAGAGCTCGAACCCAGTAGAGCTGTAAGGAGGTGGTTAATATGTAGAGCTCGAACCCAGTAGAGCTGTAAGGAGGTGGTTAATATGTAGAGCTCGAACCCAGTATATAGAGCTGTAAGGAGGTGGTTACTATGTAGAGCTCGAACCTAGTATATAGAGCTGTAAGGAGGTGGTTAATATGTAGAGCTCGAACCCAGTAGAGCTGTAAGGAGGTGGTTACTATGTAGAGCTCGAACCCAGTATATAGAGCTGTAAGGAGGTGGTTAATATGTAGAGCTCGAACCCAGTAGAGCTGTAAGGAGGTGGTTAATATGTAGAGCTCGAACCCAGTATATAGAGCTGTAAGGAGGTGGTTAATATGTAGAGCTCGAACCCAGTAGCTGTAAGGAGGTGGTTACTATGTAGAGCTCGAACCCAGTATATAGAGCTGTAAGGAGGTGGTTACTATGTAGAGCTCGAACCCAGTAGACCTGTAAGGAGGTGGTTAATATGTAGAGCTCGAACCCAGTAGAGCTGTAAGGAGGTGGTTACTATGTAGAGCTCGAACCCAGTATATAGAGCTGTAAGGAGGTGGTTAATATGTAGAGCTCGAACCCAGTATATAGAGCTGTAAGGAGGTGGTTAATATGTAGAGCTCGAACCCAGTAGAGCTGTAAGGAGGTGGTTACTATGTAGAGCTCGAACCCAGTATATAGAGCTGTAAGGAGGTGGTTACTATGTAGAGCTCGAACCCAGTATATAGAGCTGTAAGGAGGTGGTTACTATGTAGAGCTCGAACCTAGTATATAGAGCTGTAAGGAGGTGGTTAATATGTAGAGCTCGAACCCAGTAGAGCTGTAAGGAGGTGGTTACTATGTAGAGCTCGAACCCAGTATATAGAGCTGTAAGGAGGTGGTTACTATGTAGAGCTCGAACCCAGTATATAGAGCTGTAAGGAGGTGGTTACTATGTAGAGCTCGAACCCAGTATATAGAGCTGTAAGGAGGTGGTTAATATGTAGAGCTCGAACCCAGTAGAGCTGTAAGGAGGTGGTTAATATGTAGAGCTCGAACCCAGTATATAGAGCTGTAAGGAGGTGGTTACTATGTAGAGCTCGAACCTAGTATATAGAGCTGTAAGGAGGTGGTTAATATGTAGAGCTCGAACCCAGTATATAGAGCTGTAAGGAGGTGGTTACTATGTAGAGCTCGAACCCAGTATATAGAGCTGTAAGGAGGTGGTTAATATGTAGAGCTCGAACCCAGTAGAGCTGTAAGGAGGTGGTTAATATGTAGAGCTCGAACCCAGTATATAGAGCTGTAAGGAGGTGGTTACTATGTAGAGCTCGAACCCAGTATATAGAGCTGTAAGGAGGTGGTTACTATGTAGAGCTCGAACCTAGTATATAGAGCTGTAAGGAGGTGGTTAATATGTAGAGCTCGAACCCAGTAGAGCTGTAAGGAGGTGGTTACTATGTAGAGCTCGAACCCAGTATATAGAGCTGTAAGGAGGTGGTTACTATGTAGAGCTCGAACCTAGTATATAGAGCTGTAAGGAGGTGGTTAATATGTAGAGCTCGAACCCAGTAGAGCTGTGAGGAGGTGGTTACTATGTAGAGCTCGAACCCAGTAGATCTGTAAGGAGGTGGTTAATATGTAGAGCTCGAACCCAGTAGAGCTGTAAGGAGGTGGTTACTATGTAGAGCTCGAACCCAGTAGAGCTGTAAGGAGGTGGTTAATATGTAGAGCTCGAACCCAGTATATAGAGCTGTAAGGAGGTGGTTAATATGTAGAGCTCGAACCCAGTATATAGAGCTGTAAGGAGGTGGTTAATATGTAGAGCTCGAACCCAGTATATAGAGCTGTAAGGAGGTGGTTAATATGTAGAGCTCGAACCCAGTAGAGCTGTAAGGAGGTGGTTAATATGTAGAGCTCGAACCCAGTAGAGCTGTAAGGAGGTGGTTACTATGTAGAGCTCGAACCCAGTAGAGCTGTAAGGAGGTGGTTACTATGTAGAGCTCGAACCCAGTATATAGAGCTGTAAGGAGGTGGTTAATATGTAGAGCTCGAACCCAGTAGAGCTGTAAGGAGGTGGTTACTATGTAGAGCTCGAACCCAGTAGAGCTGTAAGGAGGTGGTTAATATGTAGAGCTCGAACCCAGTAGAGCTGTAAGGAGGTGGTTACTATGTAGAGCTCGAACCCAGTATATAGAGCTGTAAGGAGGTGGTTAATATGTAGAGCTCGAACCCAGTAGAGCTGTAAGGAGGTGGTTAATATGTAGAGCTCGAACCCAGTATATAGAGCTGTAAGGAGGTGGTTAATATGTAGAGCTCGAACCCAGTAGAGCTGTAAGGAGGTGGTTAATATGTAGAGCTCGAACCCAGTATATAGAGCTGTAAGGAGGTGGTTACTATGTAGAGCTCGAACCCAGTAGAGCTGTAAGGAGGTGGTTACTATGTAGAGCTCGAACCCAGTAGAGCTGTAAGGAGGTGGTTAATATGTAGAGCTCGAACCCAGTATATAGAGCTGTAAGGAGGTGGTTACTATGTAGAGCTCGAACCCAGTATATAGAGCTGTAAGGAGGTGGTTAATATGTAGAGCTCGAAACCAGTAGAGCTGTAAGGAGGTGGTTACTATGTAGAGCTCGAACCCAGTATATAGAGCTGTAAGGAGGTGGTTAATATGTAGAGCTCAAACCCAGTATATAGAGCTGTAAGGAGGTGGTTAATATGTAGAGCTCGAAACCAGTAGAGCTGTAAGGAGGTGGTTACTATGTAGAGCTCGAACCCAGTATATAGAGCTGTAAGGAGGTGGTTAATATGTAGAGCTCAAACCCAGTATATAGAGCTGTAAGGAGGTGGTTAATATGTAGAGCTCGAACCCAGTATATAGAGCTGTAAGGAGGTGGTTACTATGTAGAGCTCGAACCCAGTAGAGCTGTAAGGAGGTGGTTACTATGTAGAGCTCGAACCCAGTAGAGCTGTAAGGAGGTGGTTAATATGTAGAGCTCGAACCCAGTATATAGAGCTGTAAGGAGGTGGTTACTATGTAGAGCTCGAACCCAGTATATAGAGCTGTAAGGAGGTGGTTAATATGTAGAGCTCGAACCCAGTAGAGCTGTAAGGAGGTGGTTACTATGTAGAGCTCGAACCCAGTAGAGCTGTAAGGAGGTGGTTACTATGTAGAGCTCGAACCTAGTATATAGAGCTGTAAGGAGGTGGTTAATATGTAGAGCTCGAACCCAGTAGAGCTGTAAGGAGGTGGTTACTATGTAGAGCTCGAACCCAGTAGAGCTGTAAGGAGGTGGTTACTATGTAGAGCTCGAACCTAGTATATAGAGCTGTAAGGAGGTGGTTACTATGTAGAGCTCGAACCTAGTATATAGAGCTGTAGGGAGGTGGTTAATATGTAGAGCTCGAACCCAGTAGCTGTAAGGAGGTGGTTAATATGTAGAGCTCGAACCCAGTATATAGAGCTGTAAGGAGGTGGTTAATATGTAGAGCTCGAACCCAGTAGAGCTGTAAGGAGGTGGTTAATATGTAGAGCTCGAACCCAGTATATAGAGCTGTAAGGAGGTGGTTAATATGTAGAGCTCGAACCCAGTATATAGAGCTGTAAGGAGGTGGTTAATATGTAGAGCTCGAACCCAGTAGAGCTGTAAGGAGGTGGTTACTATGTAGAGCTCGAACCCAGTATATAGAGCTGTAAGGAGGTGGTTAATATGTAGAGCTCGAACCCAGTAGAGCTGTAAGGAGGTGGTTAATATGTAGAGCTCGAACCCAGTAGAGCTGTAAGGGGGTGGTTAATATGTAGAGCTCGAACCCAGTAGAGCTGTAAGGGGGTGGTTAATATGTAGAGCTCGAACCCAGTAGAGCTGTAAGGAGGTGGTTACTATGTAGAGCTCGAACCCAGTATATAGAGCTGTAAGGAGGTGGTTAATATGTAGAGCTCGAACCCAGTAGAGCTGTAAGGAGGTGGTTACTATGTAGAGCTCGAACCCAGTATATAGAGCTGTAAGGAGGTGGTTAATATGTAGAGCTCGAACCTAGTATATAGAGCTGTAAGGAGGTGGTTAATATGTAGAGCTCGAACCCAGTAGCTGTAAGGAGGTGGTTACTATGTAGAGCTCGAACCCAGTAGCTGTAAGGAGGTGGTTAATATGTAGAGCTCGAACCCAGTAGAGCTGTAAGGAGGTGGTTAATATGTAGAGCTCGAACCCAGTAGCTGTAAGGAGGTGGTTACTATGTAGAGCTCGAACCCAGTATATAGAGCTGTAAGGAGGTGGTTAATATATAGAGCTCGAACCCAGTAGCTGTAAGGAGGTGGTTAATATGTAGAGCTCGAACCCAGTAGCTGTAAGGAGGTGGTTAATATGTAGAGCTCGAACCCAGTATATAGAGCTGTATGTATACAATGCAACATGGCGATATAGGTAGATAAATGAATCCAACTTACCTCGGGGTGATGAAACAAATCATACTTGCGAACTCTCTCAACGAACATTAGTCTGTTTGTTGTATCAATTCGAGGCCAACACAGTAGAACTTCCACAACATTCTCGTGATCTTCTAAATACCGCTCTAAATAAACACAACAATTATTTTGATTCACGTAGGTCCGTTAATGACATCGAGATGTATCCATCGTATCTGCAGAGTGGCGCTGGGCTATTTGATGATGTTTTCCCTATGCCTTTACTCACACAATAATATAATTAATACGATTTAGATAAACATTTTAATTTTTAATATTTTAAATGATATGTTTATTAGCAGTAGCGTACGATACTATCAAATCAATTGATATATTAAATTTACATAATATTGTGCCTAAATAATTAAAAGATTTACCTAAATATCTTCAATATTCTTATAATAATAGTATCCTGAAGTATTTCGTATTGTCTGCAGTATTATAGATTATGTTACAAACGTGTGTTGTCATATAGTGTTTAACATTTTCGATTTGTGCGCCTAGAAATAACTTCATTATTTTGGGTTATACGATATTTTATTATTACCACTGTCTGTATTTCCACCATAAATTTATTATTATGTTGGTCAGGAGAGATTAATTCCCGCTCCAACTACCCGCCCATCCATATGTGAAGAATACCAGGATTTCTCACTTTTCGGTCGACTTTTTTTGAATTTTATATATGCAGTTTTTTTATATTTTTTTAATTTATCTTTATTAAGTGTTTTATAACGCTTATTTCTGTTTTAATATAACCTATATATATATATACTAATTCGTTTATTGTTTTGGTTAAATTCAGCCCTTCTGTAACCTGTGTTTTTGGTGAAAACCTGGTATTCTTCACATGGGGATAACTGCGAAGTGAAATATAACGGCATAAAGTCTGGTATAAATAAGCAATGCTTACCCATCCCTAAGTCTGGTATAAATAAGCAATGCTTTGCTTACCCATCCCTAAGTCTGGTATAAATAAGCAATGCTTTGCTTACCCATCCCTAAGTCCGGTAGATATTCCAATAACAACCAGTTGGGATGCGACTTTCTCCTAGTTTTCTCTATCATTAAATAGACGACCTGTTGACATGTCATCGTCTCCGTAATCACGATACTCTTACTAGACCCATCCTCGGAGTACACACGGACCACCAACTTCTGCACGCTGGCTTCCCGTAGTTTATCGAATGCGATGCGTATGCGATCTCTACTGGAGCCAATCAACGAATCCATTGGGTCGCCGTCCCCCAGCCCATCCTAAATGAGAGGTTATATTCAATGAATCTACTACTAATTAGTATTGATATTATAAGATAGTATATGAATGGGAGAATCTTTTAGGCTCGTTAAGCCAAGGAATGCCTGTGCTCCACCATGGGTGATCTTCCACAGTAAACCCTTCCCTTCCACTCTGTATCCTAAAGGAATGCCTGTGCACCACCATGGGTGATCTTCCACAGTAAACCCTTCCACTCTGTTTCCTAAAGGAATACCTGTTCACCACCATGGGTGATCTTCCACAGTAAACCCTTCCCTTCCACTTTGTATCCTAAAGGAATGCCTGTGCACCACCATGGGCGATCTTCCACAGTAAACCCTTCCCTTCCACTCTGTATCCTGAAGGAATGCCTGCGCACCACCATGGGTGATCTTCCACAGTAAACCCTTCCCTTCCACTCTGTATCCTAAAGGAATGCCTGTGCACCACCATGGGTGATCTTCCACAGTAAACCCTTCCACTCTGTTTCCTAAAGGAATACCTGTTCACCACCATGGGTGATCTTCCACAGTAAACCCTTCCCTTCCACTTTGTATCCTAAAGGAATGCCTGTGCACCACCATGGGCGATCTTCCACAGTAAACCCTTCCCTTCCACTCTGTATCCTGAAGGAATGCCTGTGCACCACCATGGGTGATCTTCCACAGTAAACCCTTCCACTCTGTTTCCTAAAGGAATACCTGTTCACCACCATGGGTGATCTTCCACAGTAAACCCTTCCACTCTGTTTCCTAAAGGAATGCCTGTTCAACACCATGGGTGATCTTTCACAGTAAACCCTTCCCTTCGACTCTGTATCCTAAAGGAATGCCTGTGCACCACCATGGGTGATCTTCCACAGAAAACCCTTCCACTCTGTTTCATAAAGGAATACCTGTTTCCTAAAGGAATGTCTGTTCACCACCATGGGTGATCTTCCACAGTAAACCCTTCCACTCTGTTTCCTAAAGGAATGCCTGTTCACCACCATGGGTGATCTTCCACAGTAAACACTCCCCCTCTGTTTCCTAAAGGAATGCCTGTTCACCACCATGGGTGAACTTCCACAGTAAACCCTTCCACTCTTTTTTCTAAAGGAATGCCTGTTCACCACCATGGGTGATCTTCCACAGTAAACACTTCCCCTGTTTCCTAAAGGAATGCCTGTTCACCACTATGGGTGGTCGTCCACAGTAAACCCTTCCACTCAGTTTCCTAAGGAATGCCTGTTCACCACCATGGGTGATCTTCCACAGTAAACACGTCCCCTCTGTTTCCTAAAGGAATGCATGTTCACCACCACGGGTGATCTCCCACAGTAAACCCTCCCACTCTGTTTCCTAAAGGAATGACTGTTCACCACCATGGGTGATCTTCCACAGTAAACACTTCCCCTCTGTTTCCGAAAGGAATGCCGGTTCACCACCATGGGTGATCTTCCACAGTAAACCCTTCCACTATGTTTCCTAAAGGAATGCCTGTTCAGCCCATGGGTGACCTTCCACAGTAAACCCGCCCACTCTGTTTCCCAAGTTGCCTTGGTTCCTCTATATCGACCACTGAAGGATGAAAGCCAGGGTTGGGCTAGGCTGCTGACTCTGTATCCTAAAGGAATGCCTGTGCACCACCATGGGTGATCTTCCACAGAAAACCCTTCCACTCTGTTTCATAAAGGAATACCTGTTTCCTAAAGGAATGCCTGTTCACCACTATGGTTGGTCTTCCACAGTAAACCCTTCCACTCTGTTTCCTAAGGAATGCCTGTTCCATACCATGGTTGATCTTCCACAGTAAACCCTCCCACTCTGTTTCCTAAAGGAATGACTGTTCACCACCATGGGTGATCTTCCACAGTAAACACTTCCCCTCTGTTTCCGAAAGGAATGCCGGTTCACCACCATGGGTGATCTTCCACAGTAAACCCGCGCACTCTGTTTCCCAAGTTGCCTTGGTTCCTCTATATCGACCACTGAAGGATGAAAGCCAGGATTGGGCTAGGCTGCAGCATTTAAAGCACTGTGCCCAAACAGTGCTGCCCCATCTAGGGATCGAACCCGGGCTTCCTAATTGGAAGGCCAGGAAAGTCACCAGAAGACCAAGCTGCTGCTTTTAAGATAGAACAGGATCAGAATAAGATAGTATATTAATATTGATTAATATCTTACAACAAAAAATATTATATTGCATTCAACATAATTTTTTTGTTAAAAAGCCGATTCATCGAATATAATTATGAAAATAAGTAAATAGCTAATAATAATTGTAGTTTTTTACCACTCCGGTATCGACAAATAAGATTTCATTCAAACAAGCATATTATTCAAAAACTCCCTCCTTAAAAGTTCATAACATTGTGTCTGAGGTATTATTGAATGACTGGCATATATCATCACAACCGGTGACAATGTAAAATCACCTAGGTAGCAATTCACTGGCAGATTGAAAACAATTACATTGTTCAAGGGTCAACGATATCCAGAGATTACTACGCATAGAAACAAGAAAATATGCCAAACACTAAAGACGCCAGCAGGCATTTCCATAATCATTGCCAACATACACAGTAGTAGAACACCCGATGAGTTGTATATATGTTGTCATGGCAACGTCCTCTTGTCCATTCCCATAACCAACCACTTTTTTCCCTTCAATGCCTCTAAAATCAAATTGCTACCAATTCGACACATATTTCCTACCAAATTGCATCTACAAATTATATTTTTTTTAGCTGTCTAAGTTACCTAATCAAAAACCCTACAATTAGTGTAGCATGTTTTATTTATCGTCGTGTGTAATGGCAATGAGAAGTCAGTAAACCAATCCTCATCCTAGTCGAAGCAAAGGAGCCAACGCCAAAGTGACAGGCGTTACTAAAACAATAGCGTTGCTACGCACATGCCGAAACAAACCTAACGTGCAATAATACTCGGGTTCATTGCTAAACAGCCAACCTGCCAGTAAATTGTTTATTGCCTAACATTCGACTATGGAAGAAATTAATTAACGTTATTTTGTACAAAGGGTATATTTGTTGTAAATGTTTGTCAGCATAAAAGCGGAAATCAATAGCTGCCTCTCTGTACACGGGAACAGGATTTACATTTACGATATAGGTGGTATTCATCCGTTATAGAGGTTAAATTATGCCCGAGGCATAAATTTAACAGTGTAATATAAAGTAATAAAGTTATTTATTGCATTGAGGGACGGAGAGGGAAAGAGGAAATACACAACGATTATTAATAATGAACAAATATCGAGTCCTAGGAAAAAAGGGGGAGGGGACATTCTCAGAAGTGTTAAAATGCCAAAATCAGGAAACAGGTGACTACTTCGCTCTCAAGAGGATGAAACAAAAGTACGAAAGTTTGGAACAGGTGAATAACCTCCGGGAAATACAGGCAATGCGTCGACTCAGCCCACACGCACATGTGGTGGAGCTAAAAGAAATTATATTCGACAAAAAAACTGGGACACTTTCTTTAATAATGGAACTTATGGATATGAATATATACGAATTAATACGGGGCAGAAGGCACTACCTGCCGGAACAGAAGGTGAAGCATTACATGTATCAGTTGTTAAAAAGCATTGATCATATGCACCGGAACGGAATATTTCATAGGTGAGTTGATGTCAACAGACAACATTTGTACATATTATATGTCAAGTAGTTTGGTAACGGAAACAAAAACATTGTGGGGCCTTCGCGCAGCACGAGAGCCTATATAGTACTAATCTCTATTAGATATACAAAAACCGTCATTACCAAAATATCAATGAGTAAAGCAGTTTGCGTTAAACAGGTTGTGAATAGCAGAGGACCATTTCAGTTTACCCTTACACACTTTAACTGTCATTTGTAAACCTACTAAGTAAGGCTATTTAAGTTAAATATGACATTTTTAGTTTTACAATACATGTATCCTTCATTAGCCTCGTATGCTGGTCCTGTTTTGTCTCAAAAACTTTTTTATTAAACGCAGACTGACGACCTTTATAATTATGCAGATGGATACTCGTATCCACTGCAAAACGCGTTACGTTCGTCCTGTACAACCGGTCACCAAATATACACCTTACAACATTCCATTATCAGTATTGGAAAAAATGACATATCGTCCAATATGCTAAACCATGTGGTTTACGAGTATTGTCAAAACAATACTCGATATTTGGAGTATAGTCAACCTAGACTCGTCTTCATTACAACCATCGTTGCACTCGTCCTGTACATATAGTCACCAAATAACTAGTATAAAACATTCCACTACCGGTGCTGATCAAAATGACTACCATCCAATATGCAAAACCAGGTTGTCTAGGAGAATGAATAGTCAACATAATAATTCGCCTCCTTTATTAGCCTCGTTGCGCTCGCCCTGAAGGCCCTTCCACTCTGTTTCCTAAAGGAATACCTGTTCAGTACCATGGGTGATCTTCCATAGTAAACCCTTCCACTCTGTATCCTAAAGGAATGCCTGTTCACGACCATGGGTGATCTTCCACAGTAAACCCTTCCACTCTGTATCCTAAAGGAATGCCTGTTCACGACCATGGGTGATCTTCCACAGTAAACCCTTCCACTTTGTTTCCTAAAGGAATGCCTGTTCACCACCATGGGTGATCTTCCATAGTAAACCCTTCCACTCTGTATCCTAAAGGAATGCCTGTTCACTACCATGGGTGATCTTCCATAGTAAACCCTTCCACTCTGTATCCTAAAGGAATGCCTGTTCACTACCATGGGTGATCTTCCATAGTAAACCCTTCCACTCTGTATCCTAAAGGAATGCCTGTTGACCACCATGGGTGATCTCCCACAGTAAACCCTTCCACTCTGTTTCCTAAAGGGATGCATGTTCACCACCATGGATGATCTTCCACAGTAAACCCTTCCACTCTGTTTCCTAAAGGAATGCCTGTTCACCACCATGGGTGATCTTCCATAGTAAACCCTTCCACTCTGTATCCTAAAGGAATGCCTGTTGACCACCATGGGTGATCTCCCACAGTAAACCCTTCCACTCTGTTTCCTAAAGGGATGCCTGTTCACCACCATGGATGATCTTCCACAGTAAACCCTTCCACTCTGTTTCCTAAAGGAATGCCTGTTCACCACCATGGGTGATCTTCCACAGTAAACCCTTCCACTCTGTATCCTAAAGGAATGCCTGTTCACCACCATGGGTGATCTTACATAGTAAACCCTTCCACTCTGTTTCATAAAGGAATGCCTGTTCACCACCACGGGTGATCTCCCACAGTAAACCCTTCCACTCTGTTTCCTAAATGAATGCCTGTTCACCACCATGGGTGATCTTCCACAGTAAACCCTTCCACTCTGTATCCTAAAGGAATGCCTGTTCACCACCATGGGTGATCTTCCACAGTAAACCCTTCCACTCTGTATCCTAAAGGAATGCCTGTTCACCACCATGGGTGATCTGCTACAGTAAATCATCCCCCTTTGTTCGTTACCTTGGTTCCCATTTATCGACCAGTGAAGGATGAAAGCCGGGGTTGGGCTAGGCTGTAACTTTTGAAGCACTGTGACCAAATAGTGCTGACCTATCTAGGGATCAAACCAGGATAATGATTGGAGGCCCAGGAATGTCACCACTAGAACAAGCTGCTGCTTGTCCAATTATACAATATATATGTGCACCGTACCACATATTGTACCCAGTTATTGTTGGAACCAATGAATCATATAGCAGCAACTCAAACACATTTATAAATAAAGTAAATTTTTTACATTTTAGGGACGTTAAACCAGAAAACATATTAATAAAAGAAGATTTATTGAAATTGGCGGATTTTGGAAGTTGCCGGAGTATTTACAGTAAGCAACCATATACAGAATATATTTCTACTCGATGGTACAGAGCCCCGGAATGCTTGCTAACAGACGGATACTACACACATAACATGGACATATGGTCCGTGGGATGTGTATTCTTCGAGGTTATGAGTCTACATCCGCTGTTCCCGGGTGCCAATGAAGTAGATCAAATCGCCAAAATCCACGAAATCGTCGGAACACCCGATAACGGACTGCTAAACAAATTCCGCGACAAATCTCGTGGGATGCGTTTTAATTTCCCCGCCAAAAAGGGGACGGGTATCAACCGACTACTCAGTCAGGCGTCTCAGGAGTGTATCGAGACTATCTACGTGATGCTAACGTACGACCCCGAGGAGCGAGTATCCGCGAAGCAACTCCTCCGGTTGCCCTACTTCCGGGAGCTGCGAGAGGCGGAACGACAAGCCAACAGACTGGCGGCCGCGGTTCTCTCCCCCGACAAGGAAAACTTAGGTCCCTCGCAGAAGGAGCGAGCCACCTCCCGGTCCCCAGTCGCCCCCAACGCGCCCCCTAGCGGTGAAACTGAGGAAGCGACGACGATTCGGCAACAACCTCAGCCGGACGTCGTCCGCCAACCCGCGGTTGTCGCGGACGACATAACGCAGAAACACAAACAACGTCGTCGACGCCGCTACGGCGAGGAACGGGGCCGACGGTTAGTGCCGTCGACACTGCTCCCCAAGGTGCAAGGAGGCGGCGGTATAGACTCAATGAGCGGGATTACCTCCCACACCTACCCTCTCCATCGCTCCCTGTTCCCCAGCATATACCTCAACCAGTTCCCGGCCCGGGACCGCCAACAACGGAAGGTTTCCCACCACAACGGCGTCGCTCATCCCTCACTGGCCGCCTCCAAGATATTCGCCTCTTACCAGATGCCCGGCGCCTATAGTAAACGCTATTACTAAGGGATACGGGTGTTTCCGGGGCAACCTTCATTTCATCATCACAGTGCCCTGCCCAAAATATTTTATTTATTTATTAATTTAAGTATTTCTCAATTGTAATAATAATATGATAACGCAACCATATAGGAAATGATAACAGACTTCAAGGAAAGATAAAAATATTAAAAAATATCAGTAAATAAATAGGAAGAGAGGAAGGGAGACTGGGGAAGCAACTGGGTGTACAACTGGTGCACTGTGAGCCGTGGTACTAACAGCGGCGACTATTATAACACAAGGTGTTGTAATACATTGTGGTTACCATAATTACAGGGATTTTTACCGTATATAGATAAGTTATCGGAGTCTGGGAGACAGTTTTCTAAAATATCAAAAAATAAAAAAAACATTCAATCTTTCGATCATTATTTATAATTATTATTAAGTGAATATATTTCAGGTTTTTTACTTGCCCTGCCACTAACTCCATATTTGCTATAAATACCTAAATTTATCCGTACCCATAATTATAATTGCAATAATAACAACGATTGCGTATTAATTCAATACAGTTGTAGTTGTAAAAATTTTATGACGGTTTCACGTAGTATGTATTTTATTACAGTAATATGGCGGTATATAGATATAAAATATATGTTAGTAAACCTAAGTAAAGTTTTTCGGCCATTAGCCCCCCCCCCCCCCCCCCCCCCTTTGACTATACTCCCCAGACGAAATGCGTACTCATTTAGCTACCGTTTAAGGATGCAAGCGAGTCTGGCTAGTCCCTTAAGTTTACTGTTTAAGGATGTAAGCGAGATAAGATAAGCACCCTGGCTATTCCCTTTAAAGGCATTCGTGCCGAAACGATAACTGCCCTAGCCCCTATGCGGGGCGGGGATCGAACTCATGACCTCCTGAGAAATGTGATAAATATACATTAAAGTATAATATCAACTCGTATACTAGTGTAATAAGGGTCAAGGTATCCGTGTTTTCCTGTTACCACCGTCAAACTAGTGATTCCTGTTACCCCCCAAGTCATATTATTTGCAGGATATAAGCGTTAGTGATATAGATATTTTACATGTACGATATCACAACAAAGATTATTGTTTTGGTTAGAAAAAGCCGTCTCCATAACCTGCTCCTTTCCCTCAATTGGTAACTAAAATGGTTACTAACATGAATCATTTTATGTGATGGGGGATAACAGGAATGGGGGGGGGGGGGGGGGGGGGGGTAACAGGACAGTACCAAGGTATCGTCGGCCACATCTATCACCAAGTCACGTTGGTGACGTGTTGAGCAGTTCAAGTAAATTCAATTGACATACAAATAATTTTGGATTTTTTAATTGTGATAAAAGCGGGTATTTATTGTCTTGGAAAATTATATATCACTCGTGGTGGGGGCAAAGACTCACTGGGGAGCTGGTTTGTAAAACTAAACGGGT
>JAUCBJ010004100.1:0-55863 GCA_032718475.1 Nemertoderma westbladi
TTTATACAGGTGAATATTTTCACTCTTTTCCAAGAGTTTCCTTTGTTTGTTTTACTTGTATTTTCCTACTTTACAAACTCTCCGCGTTTCAGTACAATCCGACACCGTTCTATCCATTGTTGTTACGTATACAGTACAGTTGTAGCTGCTGTTGAGTTAGTTAATTATGTTACGGAAATTAATTTAAAAAGTTTAAATCTTACTTTACTTTTTAAATATTATATTTAATTTCCATAAGATGGAGTCTCTTGAGAATATTGACAATAATCATATTTATTGTCTTTTATATTTATTTATTATATTGTTAGTTATGTATTTATCATTATAATCACACGTATACTCATTTTTCTATAATAATAATTAATAATAATAGCCTAAGGGGTCCTACAGTACATAAGAAATATTAACTAGTATAAATTAATTATTTAATGTAGGCCTATAATAAGATGTTTATAATATTTACTAATAAATAAGGTTGTGTAGTGTAATCACCCTTGAAATTTTATATTTCGATTGTGGGAAGCCAAAAATTGTGCTTTTTTTCATCTTTTTCTTTACTAATTTTGGGCATAGACACTTTGTTTAGAGATAGGTTTGTCAAAAATACTTCCTAAACATTTTTCCTGCAAGCCAGAATGCAATAGTCTAGAATTATATTCATTACTTTGTCACAAATTATTTTCAACATCATCTTCTTCTTCCAATTGAAAGATAATTATTCTTTTTTTTACTCTTTAATTGAGATTTGCAATACACGTACATGGTATTACAGTAGAACCAACGGTTTTATAACTTATTACGCAGTGGCCGGCCAACGTTTTCATCTGTTGTAAGTTGGTTTTAATTAATATCACAATTGTTGATTGCTGATATAGATTATTGTTAGTTAGTTTTACTGTAGGAGTAAATTTCAGCTCCGTAGTTGCTGTGCATAAACAATAAGATCCGAAGCAGGGCTCCAACCGGTGTACAACAAAATAAAAACGCAGAGAGGTCAAAATAACGCAGTGGATTTTAAGAGGGAGAGGGGCGGGGGGGGGGGGGGGATGAGTTCTCGTCATTCCGTGAACGAGCCATGGGTAGGATGGTAATGTCCCTATCACAACATTCACTCTAATTAAAAAAACATTTCATTCTAATTAATGATACACCTCAAAGCTCAAAACCAGATTTTCAAAATTAAAATAGACGTTTGATCATAATTGATGTATTTAAAATATTAATACCGTCAGGTAATATGCAAATGCAATATAAATTGCTAGGTTTCCTACAGCGAGGAATGAAATGTGATTTTCCTCTCTCCAGAGGAAAATGTACTCCAAGTAACAGCTGATTACTTCCAGAAATAAATCTGTAACATGTGTTTACTGTTATATTGATTTTAGTTATTATTTGTTTGGTTAGAATGCCGCGCCAATGTAACCTACTACTATAATTTAACATTGTGGCGCTATATTAATTCACCGAGATGGTATTTGCGTTAAGTTCACCCCTGTCTCGTTGCTTTAGTGGCTGAGCTTTAGTAGCGGTACCTCTAAGTAGAAGTGTAAAAATCATAATAAATAATCACGTTATGCAGCAATTTTTAGGAAAAAATTGTACCATCCTGTCCCTCGATAAGTTTATTACATTGGTAATATTATTAAATATAATTCATTACTTTATTACAATAATATAATTATTTATCGAAAGACAATTTAGATTAATATAACTGAAATATCAATGATTAATCACAATTTTTGTAGCCTTAAAATTGTGATTCAACGGAAACGTAGAAAGTTACATGAATAAGCACAAAATTTAATAAACATACCACTACCCAAGCCAGCATTTAATATATCAGAAGAAATTCCATAAAGTAAACTACGAACTTTCTAAGGCAAAGGAACAATAATAAATAAGAATGGACCCATAGAAAACTATGTAACTTTGATATTTAACTTTAGGAGATGTCAAGTACAGATTGTAGCAGCAATGTAAAGTATTAAAGTTATATTAAGAAAGGAAAATACGTTATCAGATGACATTATATAATGTTATAGTAATTTCGCTGTGTAACAACAATAAATTAGCACAAAAAATGTATATTCAAAGGAGGGACTGTAAAGAATAGTCTCACACAAATGGACAGACAGCAAAGTTTAGTCTCACACACAAAGTTTAGTCTCACACACAAAGTTTAGTCTCACACACAAAGTTTAGTCTCACACACAAAGTTTAGTCTCACACACGTAGTTTAGTCTCACACACAACGTTTAGTCTCATCCACAAAGTTTAGTCTCACACACAAAGTTTAGTCTCACACACAAAGTTTAGTCTCACACACAAAGTTTAGTCTCACACACAAAGTTTAGTCTCATACACAACGTTTAGTCTCATCCACAAAGTTTAGTCTCACACACAAAGTTTAGTCTCACACACAAAGTTTAGTCTCACACACAAAGTTTAGTCTCACACACAACGTTTAGTCTCATCCACAAAGTTTAGTCTCACACACAAAGTTTAGTCTCACACACAAAGTTTAGTCTCACACACAAAGTTTAGTCTCACACACAAAGTTTAGTCTCACACACAACGTTTAGTCTCATCCACAAAGTTTAGTCTCACACACAAAGTTTAGTCTCACACACAAAGTTTAGTCTCACACACAAAGTTTAGTCTCATACACAACGTTTAGTCTCATACACAACGTTTAGTCTCATCCACAAAGTTTAGTCTCACACACAAAGTTTAGTCTCACACACAAAGTTTAGTCTCACACACAAAGTTTAGTCTCACACACAACGTTTAGTCTCATCCACAAAGTTTAGTCTCACACAAATGGACAGACAGCAAAGTTTAGTCTCACACACAAAGTTTAGTCTCACACACAACGTTTAGTCTCATCCACAAAGTTTAGTCTCACACACAAAGTTTAGTCTCACACACAAAGTTTAGTCTCACACACAACGTTTAGTCTCATCCACAAAGTTTAGTCTCACACACAAAGTTTAGTCTCACACACAAAGTTTAGTCTCACACACAACGTTTAGTCTCATCCACAAAGTTTAGTCTCACACACAAAGTTTAGTCTCACACACAAAGTTTAGTCTCACACACAAAGTTTAGTCACACACACAAAGTTTAGTCTCACATAAATAGACAGACAGCAAAGTTTAGTCTCACACAAATGGACAGACAGCAAAGTTTTGTCTCACACACAAAGTTTAGTCTCACACACAACGTTTAATCTCATCCACAAAGTTTAGTCTCACACACAAAGTTTAGTCTCACACACAAAGTTTAGTCTCACACACAACGTTTAGTCTCATCCACAAAGTTTAGTCTCACACACAAAGTTTAGTCTCACATACAAAGTTTAGTCTCACACACAAAGTTTAGTCTCACACACAACGTTTAGTCTCATCCACAAAGTTTAGTCTCACACACAAAGTTTAGTCTCACACACAAAGTTTAGTCTCACACACAAAGTTTAGTCACACACACAAAGTTTAGTCTCACATAAATAGACAGACAGCAAAGTTTAGTCTCACACAAATGGACAGACAGCAAACTTTAGTCTCACACACAAAGTTTAGTCCCACCCACAAAGTTTAGTCTCACACACAAAGTTTAGTCTCACACACAAAGTTTAGTCTCACACACAAAGTTTAGTCTCATACACAAAGTTTAGTCTCACACACGAGTTTAGTCTCACACACAAAGTTTAGTCACACACACAAAGTTTAGTCTCACATAAATAGACAGACAGCAAAGTTTAGTCTCACACAAATGGACAGACAGCAAACTTTAGTCTCACACACAAAGTTTAGTCTCACACACAAAGTTTAGTCTCACACACAAAGTTTAGTCTCACACACAAAGTTTAGTCTCACACACAAAGTTTAGTCTCACACACAAACTTTAGTCTCACACACAAACTTAGTCTCACACACAAAGTTTAGTCTCACACACAAAGTTTAGTCTCACACACAAGTTCAACCAAAAGTCCAACACTATTATATTCTTAAATTGCAACAATAAGGCACTCATTGAGGTTTCACAGAGAAAATTATAATCTTTCAATAATTTTTATCATTATTTGTATTTGTCCACAAAGTTATTATTGAAAATAAAATTAAAACGTAATCAATTATTGTTGATGTTGACGGTTAGCCCACTTAGCCGAGTTACCGTTATTGATTTTTGGTAATGATAAAATAACTTTTGGTTATGATAGAATTTTTTATATATTTATTATTTAATGCCGATAACCTCAAATTGAACCTTTGAATGAGCTGTTGTGCACCATCCAGTAGATATCGCGGAAAATTGTTGCAAATTATGAATACGACGACCTACACTTACAGGTCTATAAATTATATACCAATAACATAAGGGCATAACCTTCAACTGTGCAGGTTAACTAGTTATTGCTGAGAGTTTTACGCTCTTGTAAAGCCTTTCTATTCTAATCCCTTCCCGGAGAATTACAGAATTTAATTTAAAATATAAATGTAACAACAAAGTAACAAAAAATGAAATGTCAATAAGTCCTCCTTGTACTTTTAGAACTTTGTGTTTGTCTTTTATCGCAGGATTTAAACTTCTGAACCACAAACTAATGGAAATCGACTAATTAGAATAACCCAATCACAAACTCACAACTCTAATTCAGCTCAAACAATCCCACAAAACTCTACTATGTTTTAGCAATTAACTGTATTAAAATCTAATTGGGAGAAGTAATTAATAATTCGTGACGTCAGAGGTGCTGCTTCTGGGTGGATAATGTTTAATAGAAACACCGAATTTAATAAAACAGTACAATTATTATGTAAACAAAAAGATGAATTAATTAATCGATCAGACATATTTTTAGAGTCATTTGTCCTCCACAGTAATCGTATCGGATCGTAAAGCATTCGCTAAAATATATTGTTATATACATTGCGAATCCAATTAATTAATCGGTTAATAATACCAACATCTGTATGACATTTAATTACTACGGGCGATATTGTGGTCCCCCCGGGGGCCCAGAGCCCGGGTAATGCTGCCCCTGGTAGGTGCCCTGGGGGTACTGGTAGCCGGGGTAGGTCTGGGGCGGGGGCTGGGCGGGGTACTGAGACTGGCCGTAGGGGGGAGCCTGTTGGACGTAGCCGGGTTGCTGGGGGTAGCCGGGTTGCTGGTACGGCTGCTGGTGGTGGTACGGGGGTTGTATGGGCGGGGCCCCGTACTGCTGCTGCGGGTAGGGGTTGAACCCGGGACCCGCGGGTTGGTACCCCGGGTACTGGGAGGAGGGCGGCGCATTGGCGTACCCCGGCTGCGTGGGCGATGCCCCGTACCCCGGCTGCGTGGTCGTTGCCCCGTACCCGGGCTGCGTGGGCGCGGGCGGCCTATAAGCCGGCTGGGTGGGCGCGGCGGGCGTCTGGGCAGCGGGCGGCTGACTACTTCTGGGCGCAGGCCTCGGCGGAGCCGGTTTAGTCGGCTGATTAACAACATTGCGTTGAATCTCTTTCATTAATTCATCCTTCTCGGTTTTCCTCGCGAAACAGAAATCTTTTACTTTGTTCTGGAACTTAAGGAGCAACTGAGTGAGATCGTTGTAGAACTTAATCCCTTCCTGTAGATTCCCCGTTAGTTCGCTGTACACATCGAAGGCGACGGCTAACTTCTTCAACATCTCCTCCCGCTCCTCCGCCCCGGCTCCTCTCTTCTCTTCCGCGAACCGTCGATTCGCCTCGTTCACTCTCTCCATCACCTCGTCCTGCTCCCGCACCGATTCCCCCACTTTCTGTTGGAGCGGCTCGTAAACCGCCTTGAGTTCGTTGACGCTGATGGCGTCCTCGTCGATGACCCCATCGTGGGACAGCGCGGCGAGGAACGCCGTCTTCATGTCGGTGGCCCCCGCGGTGTCCCGGAGTTCCGTCTCCAGGGCGTCTCGCTTCCGTTTCAGGCCGTCGAGACTAGCCATCAGCTGCCGCAGCGTCCGGACGTTGTCCGACTCGGCGACCGCCGCCACTCCGCCGCTCGGAATGCTCCCGGACATCTCGGAATCCGGTTTACTCAGCACCGCGATCGCCTCCCGATTGTCGCCGTACTTCCCCCGGACTATCTCGTCCGCTTTCATCGCGTTGTCCAGGATCCCATGGTACTTGCCGCTCTCGGCTATCAACGGACCCGTCAGTTTCTCCGACGCAACCCGGGACCACTTCCCACCGAACTGCGTCCGCATCACGTCGTCCGACTCTTTCTCTTCCGCCAGAATCCGATCAGCTTCCACGAGGATCTCCTTATTGCGATCCAGCAGCTCTGGCAGCTCGTAGAACAGCCGCTCGATCGCCTGGATCCCCCCCAACTCCTTCACTTTCGCTCCCTTCTGTAGGAGTGACGGCGGCAACGACCCCCCGGAGGTGTCTTCTATAGCCGCCGGTAGGTTGAGCGAGGCCAACGCGCCGTTCAGCAGCTGCGTTTGCTCCCGCAGCTTCCCGACCTCGAGGTTCACCAGTTGCGTTCGCCGACTCTCGTAGTTTGTCAGCGACTGATGGACCGCCAACGGGACCAGCGAATCGAATATATCCCGGAAGTTCTCACTTATCGGCGACCCGATCGCCAAGGCGACGGGTTTCGCGAGCGCCGCTGACCCGATAGTCGCGAGTTTATGGTAATCCGGCACGGGTTCGTGGTAAATAAAGTCGTTATCCTTCTTGGCAGCGTCGAGAGCGCGTTTAACCCGTCCGACTAGACCCTCGTTCACCACCGCCGAACTGCTCCGCGTTTTAGCGGCTGCGAGAAGCTCCGTCGCGTGGGTCAACCTTGCTAACTCTTCACCAACGTTCTTCTTCTCCTTGGCCAGCAGCGCCATATGCCACTCGGCGACTCCCAACAACTCGCTGTTCTTCCCTCCCAACACCGGCAGCCACTCCTGATCCTGCTGATCGAGTAACATCTTCGTTGAGGATGATTGACAGGAGGAGTGGGCTTCCCCGTATAACTCGCCGGCACATTGAGCCACCTTGGCCACTGTCCCGTCCTTCATCTTATCCTTGATGGTTTTCTTTAGGATGGCTTCCTGGGCTTGGGCGAGCATAACCTTACTGAGGGCGTTGAGAATATCCGACGTTAAGTCGGGTGTGGCTGGCTGTCCCAGAAGCGACGATATGTTGTCTTTTAGATACCCGAACACCCACGTGGATATCTGGAAGTATTTCGCAGCATTTTTTATTCCTTCGTCTGAGTCCATCGACTGGGAACTCGCTACCTGGGAGGCCAAAGCTCCGATGTTGTACATAATGCAGGTTCGTTCGAACTGCCCCGTACAAATAGTTGTCTTCATTTTCCCGAACAAAGAACCTTTATCGAAGGCGTCTTTCCATGTAAAGTTCAACCGAATATCCGTCTCTGTTAGAGGAAATCGACTCTCTACCGCGCAGAACTGGTCGTAATATCGATAGAGTTGGTTCAGTGCTTCCGGATTGGAGTCGGTCTCTTTACAAACAGTTCGTGTTCGGAGAGAGTTAAAGTCTCGGATCTCCTTACTGTAATCGGATTTGACGCCGCTCGCCTGAACAAATTGGCTATTCAGAAAGTTTTGAAGGGGTCGAATGACCTCGCTATCAGATAACTCCTTCGCCTTTTTGCAGGGAACCCAAAGAAATGATTGAGGCATTGCTATGGCAGTATGGGAAAACAGACAGACAGGGGATGTTCATAAAATAAGAATCAATGAAGAAATATTAAAAATTCAACAATAATTCACCGTACTGCAGTAATTGAGTACGGTAACCTAGCAGCTAACACAGTCTCACAGTAGCTGACACTGGTGCTGGGCCAGCAAACAGTCGGTCACCGTCACACAGGCAGAGGAAATGTTACCCTCTGGTTACCATTAGCAAACAGACAATGGGACAATGCCCACCATACAGCCCTATGTTTTTCAGAATCTTAAATCTATCTATGAATCTATGTAGTAAATACAGGATATAATGTAATGAATGCACAGATTATCAAACAAATCTAAAACATATAATGGAACATTGTATATGAAGCAATGATGCCGAGTTTAATTAGCTCGCTTAAAATTAACATTAGTCAATATAGAATGTCCACCACTCAATATAAGACATGGCAGACATGACATGACAGACTTACAGACATGTATATTTTCTCATGGAACGTAAAGTCGTCTTTATTATACTCTCAATTTAGATTACATTTTTAAATGATTCAATTTTGTAAGATTTATCATGTGTCAATGTCATGTATCAATTTATCATTTTAAATGTATGTAGTTATAATTTAATTATACTGTAATCGTAATGTACACATACATTATAACCAAAATATTAAACTTAAATTAAATTATTAATGTTAAGCTACATTATAGTGTAGCATTGCAAATTACATTATGTGTAACGGTTGTGACAAGAAACTTATTGGTTTCGTTACACTTATACTGTATTATTTTATGTATTTCTCATGATGTATTATAAAACATCAATACGTCAATAACGTTTATTACAATTCGGGGGGGGGGGGGGGGGGGGGGGGACTGGAACTCAATAAACAATATTTATTGAGTTGACGCCAAACATGTCTTAGCTATCAATAATGTTAATTTTCAATTTAGGGAAAGGAACTATCTCTAACATGCTATTCTAAGCAAAACAATAACAGAACGTCAATAGTTTCATTTTTGGTCTTAATCAGCTGATATTTGTGTAGATTGATGAATATAACATAGAGGTTCCAGATAGGGGGGGGGGGGGGGGGGGGACTGGATGCAATAAAATTCATCCCTCTCCAGGGGAAATTGGACGCAAATAACAGCTAATTACTCTCAAAAATAAAACTGTAACCTGTTCTATTGTGTTTTATATTAAAAAATTTACCAGATTCGACAATATTTAATGCTAATCAACTCAGTATATTTTTGTTCAACAACATGTCTAAATCAGAAGCAGATAGGCAATGACCACCGGATCTGTAGTTAAGTTTAATAACCAGATATGAAGTCGGCTACCTTTTTAAATCACTTTGAAACCGAACCTGCATTGAACCACCTTCTCTTGCTTGTAAATGAAAAGCTCAAATCTCTAGATTGTTTGGTAGGTGCACCACAGCATTTTGTGGAAGGATGTCAGGGAAATCCAATTGGACTTGATTGAATCAGTCTAGAATGATTTTAATTTGAGTTGGTGCTTACATTGTCAGTATCGTTACCTGCAGGCCCAGAGAATTTTCGTGTATGCCCTTGTAACCTGTACAAATGTCCAAATGGGATGATGATCATCATGATGGATGGCCCTGCGCCACTTTCGGTTGTTCCTATTCGTACCTAGTTAGTTAGTGTGTAGTATCATCATAAGCCCTACGCCTTTGGCCCGCTAGATGGCGTAGCTATCTTGGTTATGTTATGTTTCATTATTATATCCATCCTGATTATACAGTAATACATACGTACTACGGCTTTCTGCATTGCTGCACCCTGCCCTCCTGATTACAGGATTAGTCATGGCGCAGCTTTAGGTTCGACCTACCAACACCACCCAACTCACTCAACGCCAATCTGCCAACACTATTGAAGAGACTAGCGATCCGAGAAGCTTCATTCTTCGAGGTAATCCGCCCCCATTCGACATCGAAACCGAGCACCTCACCTGGGCGTTATGGCGCGACGAATGGGAGGCCTTCCTCGTCACCTCTGGCCTGGAGAACCTCCATGAAGCCGACCCCGCCGCCCAACCCGAACCAGCTCTATCGGCAGTCCTCCTCCGCGCTACCCAGCGA
The DNA here is from genome assembly GCA_032718475.1 of Nemertoderma westbladi. NCBI lineage: Eukaryota > Metazoa > Xenacoelomorpha > Nemertodermatida > Nemertodermatidae > Nemertoderma > Nemertoderma westbladi. Next base: position 9,772 of record JAUCBJ010004100.1, read on the forward strand.
CAACGACGAGCCACCCTCATGACCGCCTTTATGCGCGCCACCAACGCCGTGGTCAAGGGACTCGCCCTCACACCGGAGGAGAACTGTAATGCCACCACCGTCATCGATAGACTGGAAGTCCACATCGACGGCGGGACGAACGTCCGCGTCCACCGCCAGGAACTCTCCCGTCGCCAAAGACTCCCCGAGGAAACCCCGGAGACGTTCCTCGTCCACCTCCGCGACCTCGCCACCAAGTGCCGGTTCGTCACCCTCCCCACCGCAGAGGCGCATCTCAACGACTGGTTGCTCGACCAGTTCGTGGCGGGGTTCAACGACCGCGAGGTGACGGAGCAACTCCTCCGCCTCGAGAACGGAGCGACCCTCTCCGACGCTCTCAGACGGGCCCAATCCGTTTGGATGGTGTGGAAGGACGCCGCCTCCTTCAATACCGCCACCCCCAAGGCCACCGCATCCCGCAGCGTGGCGACCCACCCTGCTCCAACGCCGGGAGGCCGGCGCACCCACAACCACTGCGACCAACTTCAACCGCCCACCCTCTGCCCCCAGTGAGGATATACGCCGCACCCGGCCGGAAAGACGTGCCCGGGAATAAAGGCAACGTGCCGCCACTGCGGCACGACTGGGCACTATGACCGGATGTGCCCGACCAACTCCGGCGAACCGCGCGCCCACGCTGCCATCGGCCCCGCCGACGACTCCTGCACCACGGCGAACCGTGCCGAGGTGTGGTCCATCCTGGCGGGTGCCGAACTGGAAGACGCCCCCATCGTCTCGGCTATGGAGTCCCTGGAGCCTCTGGAGACCGTCACCGTCGGGTTCCAGGTGACGAAGAACCCGAACTTCGGGATCGCAGCGGCGCAGTTCCTCCCCGACTCCGGAGCGAACATCACCGCGCTCCCGCTCCCCACCTTCCACTCCACGGTGCCAACCAACACCAACACCGCGGCTTGGGCGGCCCTACAACAGCATTTCCCCCGCCCCCTATCGGGGAAATGCCGCGTAATGTCCGGGGGGGATATTACAATCAAACTCCACCTGGGCGCCCGGCCCACCTACTCCTACGCGAACCGCGCCGTCCCCATCAACCTCGCCGTCCCCATCAACCTCGAGGCTGCCTTCAACCGCGAGCTGGAGGAGCAGGTCGCCATGGGAATCCTCGAGCCCGCCGCGGACGAGCGGAACCCCGGCGAGTGGCTCAGCCCCATGGTGGTCACCAAAAAGAAGGACACCACCAAGGTGCAGATCACGGTAGACCTCCGGGAACTCAATAAGGCCACCGTGCGTCCCACCTACTACTCCGCCGCTCCCTTCCAGGTCGTCTCCCAGATCCCAACGTCCGCTCGCGTCTTCTCGGTGCTCGACAGCCTCAAGGGCTTCCACCAGGTCGGGTTGGACTCCTCCAGTCGCCGACTGACCACCTTTGTGACGCCACGAGGCCGGTTCCGCTACCGCCGGATGCCGATGGGTTGGCATGGTAGCTCTGATGTCTTCAACGCCCGGATGGCTAAAGCCCTCCGAGGAATCCCAAACATCGGGAGGATCGTTGAAGACATCATTATCTACACTGACACGGCGGAGGAGCACTCTGAGGCGGTGGCCCACGTCCTGGCCGCCTGCGACGCTTCGTCGATCTCCATAAACACGGCGAAGGTCCAGTTCAAACAGGCCGAGGTCCGGTTCGGCGGCTACCTGGTCTCCCACGGCCGCTACCGGATCGACCCGGCCCTCTCCGACGACCTCCGCTACTTTCCGGTCCCAATGAACTGCCGTCAGCTCCGCTCGTTCCTCGGACTCGCCCAGCAGCTTGGGAACTCGACGGCGGAGATAACCCGACTTGTCGACCCGCTCCGTTCGCTAAAGTCGAACCTCAACTCCTGGGTCTGGCTCCGGTCAGGCTGCGTTCGAGGCGACCCGGTCAACCCTGTCGAGTCCGCACTACCTGTCGGGGTTCCACCCGGACCGCCGAACCGAGCTGCTGACAGACGCCTCCCGACTGAATGGCCTCAGGTTGCTCCTCCGCCAGTGGGACTCCGATGCCAACCGTTGGTGCACCGTCCAGTGCGGCTCGCGCACCCTGGCCACACACGAGGCCAACTGGTCAGGGATGGTGGAACTGGAGGCCCTCGGCGCTGCGTGGGTGGCCCACAAGTGCCGCTACTTCCTCGAGAGGCTCTGCCAGTTCGAGCTCGTCACCGATAGCAGCCCACCAGGGACTTACTAAAACTCGGGAGAGGGCGTGTCGCTCCGTCTGGTGGCCCTCCATACCCAACGACATCAAACAGACGGTCGAGCGCTGCCAACCCTGTCAGGCAGCCCTCCCATCGCACCTACCCGAGCCACTCCAACGGAACCCGGACGCCACCCGCCCGTTCCAAAGAGTACACACCGACATATTTGTCCTAGACGGCACCAACTACCTCGTTGTGACCGACGAATTCACCGGCTGGCCCACCCTTTATAACCTCGGCCAGAACTCAACCTCCCCAGTAATAATCGACTGCCTCCGCCGCCTCTTCTTGGCCACTGCGGTACCGACCGTTATCCGTCCAGACAACGGGCCCCAGCTGGTGTCCGACGCCGTCCGGTCATTCCTGTCTGACTGGGGTGTCCGACTGAAGCCCTCTACGCCCTACCTACCGCGCAGCAACGGCCGCGCCGAAGTGGCCGTCAAAGCACTAAAGAAGTTGGTCCGCGGGGCGCGCCACAACTCCGACGAGATCGCGAAGGGCATCCTCGCCTTCCGCAACACCTCGCCTTACGGCGGCCGCTCCCCGGCGGAACATTTATACGGCCGCAACGTCAGGGAGGCCCTACACGTCCACTTCACCGCGTTTGATCCCAAGTCGCAAAAGACCTTAACAGAGCTCGACGCCACATCCGCGACCAATCAAAACCAGCTTGCGGCAAATTACGACCGCCACGCCCGCAGCCTTAAGGCTATGCCGGTTGGGACACCAGTCCTCATCCAGGACCCGACACCAAACGCTGGACTGGCCAGGGAACCATCGCTGAGGGCCTCCCCAACCACAACTACCTGGTCCGACAGACCAGTGGCAGCGTACTCCGCCGGAACCGCGTTCTACTCCGGCAGCGCCACTTCACTACGGGGTGCGCCACCCCGACCCCACCACAGGGCGACCCCCCTCAACCAGAGACACCGAGGCAGCCAGTGGCACCTCCGACACTGGCCCTACCACAGCCAACGTGGGCTGAAATGGCCGCCAGGCCACAGCCAGCCCCACAACCGGTTACCCCTCCGATCCAGACTAGGTCGGGGAGAATCATAAAACCGTCCTTACGTTACTCGAACAGCGAGTATAACAAACTAGAGTAACCCGTAACTCCGCAATAAATTGTTTATAAACTATTTGTTTTGAGGCGCTAACGCCAACCCCACCCAACCTAAAGAGGGGTATGTGTAGTATCATCATAAGCCCTACGCCTTTGGTTATGATCCTTTGGTTATGTTATGTTTCATTATTATATCCATCCTGATTATACAGTAATACATACGTACTACGGCTTTCTGCATTGCTGCACCCTGCCCTCCTGATTACAGGATTAGTCAGTTAGTACCTAGTTTATTCCCTATCTATAAAGGCTATAATACTAATATAATGTATAAATTATTATGATTCAAAGATCATTTTTGACTACCTAATTAAGGACTTGATATATACCCAAAAACTTCTTTGAAATAAAGTTGCAAACCCATATGTTGGTAGAATAATATTATTTGATATGCTAATATAATTAATTAGTTATTCCATATCTATAAAGGCTATAATACTAATATAATGTATAAATTATTATGATTCAAAGATCATTTTTGACTACCTAATTATGGACTTGATATATACCCAAAACTTCTTTGAATTAAAGAATAATATTATTTGATAGGTTGATATATAAATAAGTGCACATTAAATTAAAGTATTTAAGACCTTGACAAAGATCTATAGAATAAGACTACCGGTTAACGGAAATTAAACACAATTTCCTTTAAATTTCTCAGAAGAAGAAAAAACATATCCAGAAATCGAAGTGAGTATAAATTACATAATAATTTTGTACTAATTGTGGGGCGAGTCAATACTGCGAGCCATCAGCGAACTGTTATAATTATACTATTGCCGGTTTCTAAACGTCTGTGTGTGTGTGTGTGTGTCGGAAGCCATAATTGTCGGAAGCCAATATATAACTAGCCATAGTAAAATTATAATTGTTCGCTAAGATGGCTTCCAGCTTTTGCTTCATGCTTTTGCCCCAGTCCTGTTGTCCTATTGCGTTGGAATGGCATCATAACATTTTATAACTTTTATCTCCGGGGCAATTATTTAAATACGCACAGGAGTGGTTTGCCATATTTTTTTTTAAAATTATTTAATTCAGCAAAGTTATAAAGCCATAGAGTAATATCCCATATCTAAGCCCATATCTCGGCTTATCATGCGAATTGTATTGAAGAAAAGGAGGTCTTTGCTGTGGCAGTTTCATTTTGCTCTTAATTCGTTATCATTATCTTGATTTTCCCCTGGACAGGAGGGTTTATTTCAGGCTATATTTATATGTATTAAGAAATATAATTTTTATATATCATTTATATTAAATTTCCGATGTGTTTGATTGCTTTATATTTTTTACATTAGGCTAGTTAGCCAATTCCGTTTTCATGGCGTATTGGTATAGAATCAGCGAATTCTATTATACTCCATTTAGGCTCTAGAAATTATAAATCTTATTAGTTTTATATTATAAATTTCATTTAATACGAGTTTGTTATTGGGTTTAACTGAAATCCTAAAGATCCATAATCATTAATGTTATCTACCACAGGTAGTCACATCCACTGCATCTTTACTTTCCTTTACCATTATTACACATCCTCTATTTTCATTTTTGTAGGTATTCATACACCATCAAGTGATTAACTTCTCACAATAGGAAAATGTCCTCGAAAATCTTCATATATGGGTTCATGATGGCGCTCATAGTTCTTGCTACAGTTCTCTCCATCTGCAATGCAGGGGAAATGTGCGAATTCGACTGCGTTGGCTGCGATTGTAACAGACCAGCAACTTGCTCATTGGAGTGCGATTCAGTATGCTGCTGAACCCGTAAGTACAGATATTTCCATTCGAAAATCTACAAATAATTATTTTCAATAAAGTTAAACTTTTTAGCATTTGTATCTAATTCATGATTACTACTGGGGGAGGATAGGTAGGCGTTCATTTATTAGCGCGTGTGGAAAGATTTAAGTTTCTCCTGTACATTCCTTCGATTTACTTATTATCACACAAATTATTATATTGTACATGTAATAATACTATCTTTTATTTGAAAAAATCATTTGAAAAAATCAACTAAGTATGAATAAATAGGTATGTACGTAATGAACTAGGGAATGTATATAACTATCTACTACTAGGTCGAGCGAGCTCGGCTAGTGGAAATGAGGTCCTTCCAGGCCAGATTCTCCATAGTTGTTGCAATTTCGTTTCTCCCAAGTTTCCAGTATCCCTTTCAATTGTCTACCTGATACCTCAAAGAGGCGCTATTATACCATAAAGCGGAGAGTTAGCCATGTGGTTCATATTTGTGGTTGATATTTTAGTGATGCCCTAGTTGACTTATATAACAACCAACAATTGTTTGTGATTTTGTTACAGTTCTCAATCCCATATAAAAGTACACTTTCCACTGTGGCTCAAAAAAACTTGGTCTTCAAAATGACGGGAGTCTGATTTCCAGATGGTCTCAATTTTTGATAGAGCTACGTTCTTTAGTAGAAGTGCATTAGTTAGCATATTAGAAACAAGGGCGATGTCATTTGCAAAAGTTGGGTATCTGTGGCTGTATGGGCAGGATATCTGCTGCTTCTACATTTTTCGTTTGAGCCCAAGATTTCTTCACCAGTTGAGACTGTTCGCATTGCAAACTCCAATACAATTATGCATAGCAATGGAGCCATGTCGCTTTGCAGTATACCGGCTAGAATTGGGAAGAATTAAGTCTCATCATCTGGCGAGAGTACTTGAGTACTAAAGTTCTGGTATTTCAAAGTGCTTAGGATTTCCAGCATTTTACCTCTATGGATGGAGTCGAATGCTTTATTGAAGTCCACAATGTAATACCAGCAACGATTAGTTCTGGTATTCCAAATTGCTCAGGATTTCCAGAACTTTACCTCTATGGATGGAGGCGTAAAAAGTGCAGCAAGTTTCTTTGATTTATTAATTAATTATTTTAACCAATTTCCGCAGTGCTACTGTACTATATCTGAGCTATTGTTGATCAATTAGGTCGAAATCCATTTTGGCTCGTACATTTATTCTATTTAATAATTTTAAATAAAGCGAATTCTATCTATATACAATTTTGTTGTATATTTTGGCACCCACCATGATACTTAACACTGAGGTCTCATTTCTTGGGGATTCACCTTTACTCCAAATTGAGTCTTTTTAGTGCAATTAGATTGAACAAGCACTATGCCTTGCAGTTAATCATGCTGTTCCTCCAGTTTTTGTTAATTAGGATGTAGTCCAGCTGTGCTGTGTAATTCGGGTAATTAAAGTTCCATAATGCACTCTTACAATTATAGATGTGGTAAGCGTTGGTATCCTGCACTCTGGTTCCATTCGGGTATTGAAAAGTCCATCCATATCTTCCTCTTACACTTTTCAAATGTGGTGTGTTGGTATCAATTCATATTCTTCCATTAAGTCTAAGAGTAAACGCCTATTTCTATTTGAAATGGTGTTATAGGTGCAACCCTTGATGACTTATGGTTCAATTTGCACATTCTGGTAATCGGCAATGTCTTTGACATTGTGTTTTGAAATTTCCTTTAAAAGTCTGATCTTCCTAAAACGTGACTGCTTGCCCTGGATCTGATGCATTGGTTGACCTGTAGTCTGTAGCAACATATTACCTTTGTGAGTCAGGCTTGGAGGTAACAATGAGACACCTTCATGTTGCATAGGTCCTGGTTGGAAATGTGTGCATTGTACTTTATTATTGGTGTTTTGGGTGAATTAGTGGTTTCATATTCTTATAACTTTTGTTGGGCACAGCTTTTGCAAAGTCGGCAATGACGTCCAGGTGGGATCGAACTGGTGACCTCTGGTTTGGAAGTCTGATGCTCTAACCATTCAGCTAGCGGCTCAGCCTATAGTAGGGCTGAGCGCAGTGGCAGCATATGATGGTATTGACAGATTACAGATATTGACAGATATTGAGGAGGTAAATTGCGGACATACAAGGTATCAGATAGTATTTCCATGTCTATCTTTTACCTGAGCCGCTAGCTGAATGGTTAGAGCGTCAGACTTCCAACCCGGAGGTCACCAGTTCGATCCCACCTGGACGTCGTCATTGCCTACTTTGCGAAAGCTGTGCCCGACAAAAAGTTATAATGCATCTTGGACATCATTATTCATACAGTAATTGGTACACATTCGTGGGGCCTTCGCGCAGCACGAGAGCCTATATTAGAAAGTACATTATACTAATCTCTGTTAGATATACGAACACCGTATTTCCCAAAATATATATGAGTGAAGGCGATGTTATCAGTTTGTGATAAACTAGTTGTAACAACAGAGATCCATTTCAGTTTGCCCTTACTGTACGTACACACTTTAACTGTCAATTGTAAACCTCTAACTAGGGCTATTTAAGTTAAGTATGGCATGTTTAGTTTTACAATTCACTTTTCCTTCATTAGCCTCGTTGCGCTCGTCCTGTTTTGTCTTAAAATAATTTTCCTAAATGGGGCTAACGATCTTTATAACTATGCAAAGTCTCGAAACTGTGAGAGTAACTGCTGATTTATGGCAGATGGATACTCGTATCCACTGTAAACTCGTTATGTTCGTTTGTTTTTTAACAAACTTTCGATTCTTTCTAAACTTTTGCCGGATTACATACGTACCAAGTTTCGTTTAATTTCATCAAGGAATAACCAAGTTATTGGCGATCAAAAATTTACTACGACGACAGACGACGACTCGTTAATGGCACCCATATGCTAACGCTTCGCTCACTTTGTCGCTCGCCCCACTTACAACACCATTTTCCACCAAAAAAAGGATAACCTCAACCACAGATAATTTTATTTTCAGCAGAGTGTTCACTATTTCTCAGCATGCACACATTTTAACTGCCTAATATTTTTTTTATAATTTATAGGTCAATACATATAATGTAATGGTTGATGATACATACAGCAATTGACAAATGAAACAACTCACTGGTGTTGGATGGAGTTTTACTTGTAATTATTAGTCAGTCAGCTCATTGCCGGAAATATTTCTTCTAGAACATTATTTTTTTCATCAATAATTAATCTCAACATTTAGGACTACTGGTAAATAAATGTCAACAAACTGTTTTATAGAAATTTTACTTACAAATAATGATTATAGGTCATAATAAACAGTGCAAAGTATATAATTTATTTTGTGAAAAATTCGTCTGAAGGGTATAATGTCACAACTTTGATTTACCATCCAAAACTGGATTTTCAGATTTTCAGATTACCAGATTCAAATATTTAGCACAATGAAGGGGGTTGGTTTCAGACGATTCAAACTTAGCTCTTTGTCATCATTAATGTCTACTAGATCAAGATCAAATGGATGATCATCTAAGCCCAACACCAAACACAATACGGATGAACTGAATTAGCCAGGGCCGCACTCAGAAATACTTTTCAAATTTTGTAGGATAAAAAATCTTGTTACCCCTTACTCGATTGTTTTTAGCCCAACAATTTTTTCGCGCACCAACCCATATTAGATAGAGGGGAAGAGATTGTCAAAAAAAAAAAAAAATGAAACGTAAATATAAATATCCTAAAATAATATAAATATCATACAAACAGAGTCGAGAATGCCTGTGATGGAAACGACTTTACTTCGAACTCTTGCAGTTCGTTGCATCCGACATGGAAGTTGATGACCCAGGACGGCGCTGAGAGCCACAGTCCAGCAGCAGCAGGTCTTCCCCTGCTGGGAGTCGAAGAATATATCGCGACACACATTGTCGCCATATCTAACTCTGAGGCACAGAGTTCGTGTCCTTATGGAGAACCCCGCCATCGCTGTACTACTGTACAGTGGAGCCAGTGCAACTTCCTGGCGATCCCCCTGCTGAGTCGCAAGGAAGAATTACATCCTCCCTTGATAGAACCGGGTAGTTGCTTTCACTCTCGAAATTGGGGTTAACAAACGATACATAATATCTGAGATTAATTTTCTTTGTATAGTACAACAACGATTCCATATCTTTTTGCTTCACTATGACCCCACATTTCGCTCTCGAATTTAGGCATCTAAAAATTTATAAGTACATTTATATAATTGCATAACAATAAAAGATATTCACAGGCTCCAGGGGATATATTTGTGTAATATGGAGTATTTGTGGGGGGGGGGGGGGGGGGGGGGGTGGCTTGGCTTTAATTCATCACCTGCTGGACCAGTTTGAGCGCCACCAGTGCAACCACCCACGCCTTAACGGCACCCGTTTGTATGGACGTCACTCTCCCCTGGAGACTCGACTCCCATACGAACAGAGTCGAGAATGCCCATGATGGAAACAACTTTACTTTGAACTCTTGCAGTTCGTCGCTTCCAACACTGAAGTTGATGACCCAGGACGGCGCTGAGAGCCGCAGTCCAGCAGCAGCAGGTCTTCCCCTGCTGGGAGTCGAAGAATATATCGCGACACACATTGTCGCCATATCTAACTCTGAGGCACAGAGTTCGTGTCCTTATGGCGAACCCTGCCATCGCTGTACTACTGTACAGAGGAGCCAGTCCAACTTCCTGGTGATCTCCCTGCTGGGGCGCAAGGAGAATCACATCCTCCATTGATACAACCGGAAAGTTGCTTTCACCCTCAAAATAGGGGTTAACAAATGATACATAAGATCTGAAATTAATTCTCTTTGTGTAGTACTGTGACGGGATCGGAGATCCTGACCGGGTTAGAAATGTACTCGTCACCGTTCTGCTGGGCAATTGTATCACTCGCTTTGGCCGAAGGCCGTTGGGGAAAACAATCAGACTTTATGTCGTTTCTCGTTATTGATTAACCTGGGCGATAATAACATGTTGATACTGATAAATGAATAACGCAGAAAATACAAGTTAATTGTTACCGGTATAGCGGTGGCGGTCATTAACTATGACCGGTCTGCACTGACTGAATAACTCAACTGACTGGTAAACCAGTAAATGTAAGATAATATATGATTAATCACACATTGAATATTGGTTTCACCTCCTACTGTACTTTGGCCCTCTACCCAATGGATGCTTTCCTGTTCCTTATCACGTGCTTCCCTCCCCACTATTGGCTAATATACTGATTGTCACTTTGGCACTCCCTGCGAGTGTTTCCCCTCCGCTGCTAGCCTCTACTAGCTGTCTTCCCTCCGAGGTGGTTTGACCTCTCACATTTCTCTGTGGCTTTGGGGCTTGTGTCGCCCCCCCCCAATGTTGGTTATGAGATGAGATTAATATTGGTAATCGTATCCCCAACATATTGCTAAAACGCCACTGGTCCGATTTTCTGGTGGGTGATAATAATAATAATAATAATAATAATATTGGTTATTTATATATGATGAAGTGGAATTGAATCCGCTTACACTCCCCCCCATGCTATCTTCCCGGTGAGAAGATAGCATCAACCTTAAGTGCGCTTCAATTCTGCTGGAACCCAATCTAATATCGGGTGTGGGGTGGAGTTCTTTTCTCGAGGTCGGTTTTCCAGACCGCCCCCTCTGGGTATGTTAACACTACCCCTCCTTGGTGCAATCGCGAGCTATGTTGCACCAAGGTATCTGACATCTCTGTTCGAGACAATTGTGGACTCTCTTCACACAATTTTCTGAATCCTCTCTCTAATCCCACTCTAATCTCACTCTACTCTTTCTCTCACGGACCTCGCTGTCCCTTACTCTCTCTCTTACTGCTCGCTCCCCACACTTGAATTGTGCACTCTCCTCACTTCTACGCAGGTGAACACCTCCTCTCCATACTTCCCGTTTTCTTATATTCAACCTACACTTGTTTTACTCCACTCACCCCTGACGAGCCTCACCCTCCCCTTTTGTGCCGTCGCACTCAAGAAGTGTTATTTGTCTAGTCCATAATAAAAAGATGTCATCCACATAAACAACTACCCCGAAATATCTAGAACCAATATGACAACCAATGTTAGCATTACGTAAATATATAATGAGTTTATTTATAACAACACAAAATATCAATGGTGAAGCGACCGAGCCTTGTCGCACACCATTACTAATGGGAAACTCCTGGGAATCTGTCTTTCCCCAATGCACAATACATGACTGCTTTCTATATATATATATTAGAGTACGAATAAATAACGGCGCAAGTCCATTACTGAGCAATTCTAAAAACAATGCATGCCACTCCACCAAATCGAAAGCTTTGGTAAGATCTAATAAACAACCAAAAACTGGTGTAGAGAACCGAGAGTAAAACGATATACATTCTTTCGCAGCCCAGCTACACATAGAAGTACTGGAATCTGCTTCGAAGCCAAATTGCAGCTCATCTAACTTAAGTGAATCACGTTGAGATATAATAACTACCCACCCAAAAATCTTTAATACTAAGGAAGACAATGCTATTGCTCTATAATTAGAGGATGAAGCACTATCTCCTAACTGATCTTTAATCAGTGGTATAATTGCAGATTTCAATAACAACAAAGGAACGTAACCAATAAAAATGAGTTGAATAGAATACACAAATGGTCTGCCAATTCCGAGTTTGCAAAAATAAAACAATCAGAGTTAAAATTATATGTAGCATCAGATTTATTAGCTTTGAGCTTGTGGATGGCCATAGAGACTAACTGTGGTGTAATTAAATCATTATTCGCATTAAAACCGGATAATTTGACATTAATATCTGCTGACAGGGAATCCAGCTCAGACCCATAATCTTGATTATATAAATTATTATATATAGACGCAAACACATTAGCAATAGATGCGTTATCAGATTCACCATCTACAACTGTACTATATTCCTTAGACGATTTACCGCGTAATTTCCTAATTTCAGTAAATATATCACCATTGCTCGTTAAACAAGCCTCCATAAACTTATCCTTACATACTTTGTCAACCTTCGATTTTAAACGCCGGACAGCATATTTATATTGCGACCTAGAAGTGCATCTCATATGAAAAATATTTCCATTACTACTGCTCCGCATTCGGCCTACCGGCCGACACCCAAACACTGTGCCAAAACAAGGCATCCTTTTTATATGGGCGAACATGTTCGTTCCAACCCGGTAAAGTAGTATTATTATTACTTTTACTGCAAAATATAGGAATATTTTCGGTCGCCGAATTAAAAGATTCTAAAATATTATAAGCATATGAGTCAATGTCACTACGATGACTATCATCATTACAAAAAGCATTATTACAGTCTGCACAATTCAACGAATGATCTGATAAACCCTCTATTAGGGTTTGCTTAAACAGTTGTTTTTGTTCATTAGTTGCTCTCGAAAAGTTTAATTTACCTACACTATTCTCCCGTGAAGATATATTACAATTAATATCGCCTAAACTAAGTTTAAAATACACCGGTGAATGATTCGATAAATTAGATGAATTTAAAATGGATTGTGAAACTAAGAAATGATCAATTGTTGACGTATATAAAATATTATTAAGTGAGCACATAAAAGTATAATCAACATCGAAATAATCCCATAAAACATTTAGGCTATAATCTGAAACAAAAGAATTAACCAACAAAACATGTGCTGTATGTCTTGGAAAATCAGTATTAAGGTCACCCCCCAAAAAGAAGTGACCATTTGAGTCACTAATAATATTTCTTAAATCGTTAATAATTTGCAGCAAATTATCGCTAACTAAACTCGAATCAACTATTCGTGTATCTACGGGAAAATAACTATTTATAATTACAAACTGTTTATCTGGGAGAGATAAATTTATGGCCTGTAAACGGAAATTATTTGTTATAATAATTTTAATAAATTTAGCTAATGTTTTCTTAATTAATATACAAAGTCCCGCAACTGGATGACCTTGCTGATTATCGTTATTGTATATCGCTGGTTCTATAAACGCATCAAAGTCGCTAAAATGGCGTTTAATATAATTAGTATTATCTTTTAATATAAAATGTTCTTGCAGTAAAATAATGTCTGCACTTAGGGCAAGGAATTTAATAAACTCCTGTTTATCTGAACTAAAGCCAGTACTATTATAGGAAATCACAGTCAAGGGCTTGTTAACAAAAGCACCTGTGATGAAGTCGGTAGCTATTTAAACAGATAGAGGCCATTCAAGAACTATTGCCAGACCCTCCAATAGCCGGCTGAGCAGACTGCTTCGTCGTATTAGATTTGCTGGGGTAGTAGGTCCACTCCCGCACACCAACTCTATATGACCACAACGCCGGGTTCAATGCCTCGTCGAGGTACTGAGGGGGGATAGTAATCCGGAAGCTCGATGTCCTTGAGTCATCGTGCGATACTTTCTTTACTGAAATTGGGGTGATTCCGTTAGCCTTGAGACCTTCAATCAACTCATTGCAAGACATTGTCGTGTCTATTAGTAAATATTTCTGCTGGTGCAGGTTTTCCTATCACTTTATCTGCTGATATCTTCCCTGTTCCCATCACGATGGGTTTACCATATATCCTTCCTTTCTTCCCAATAACACGATACCCATCATCCCGATCATCTGTTTCGTTTGAATCCCGACATGGACGTTTCGCACTCCCTGTAATCGAACGACTCGGAGACTCTGTTCGGGTTGACCTCGTACTATTAGGTATATACGAGCGTCCAGAGACAGGGTTATTGCCCCCTGGCGTCGAAGGTCCCTTCGCCGGCAACCACGTACGTGCCGCAACCGCATTGCTGTACATACAACTAGGCGGAGGTGGGTTATTCACTTCTGGACCTGGTTGAGGATTGGTTGCAAACTTCGCCTCTATCATCTTCAACCTGTCCATTAAGGATTTCTGGAGATCATCAATTTTAGAATCCAACATGGATAGATGTGATGCGGTATCTATAGCATCAACTCGAACCCTCGCTAGATTGCTGCTAGCGCTAATTAACATAATTGTCGGCAGAGAAAGCGCATCCAATGCAGCGACAGCAATAACAGGCATTGATCCGGCAGCAACTAAACTCGTCAGGATGTCATGGATATCCCGAAGGTTGGCAGAAGCTGCGGTCCGTTCTGCCGTGTCGCACCTGTCTATAACTTTTAAACTGAGCTTAGTAAACAAAGCCTGTTTCGCTGAGAGGATCTCCTCACTGAGAAATCGAGATAAACACGCGGCCACGGTAACCTCATACGTTTGGGTCCCTGATCCCTGGACCAACGCCGATAGACAAGCATTAACTAACACAATGTCTTCATTTAGATTAGATGCAGGATGTGAGATATCCATATCAGGATTATCTCCTACTCCTACCATCTGACTTTCACTGAGTCTGTAATGGGGTATAACAATATAAGCAGTAATGAATACAGAATAGGAAGTCAGTAATAGCAGTAATCTACGTTATATCATGCCCCCAAAGAAGAATATATGGTGCAAATTAAATAAGTTATTAAAATAGTCGACTTGACGCCTTTCATCTTACAACTTCCTATTTCACTTGAATCGGATATGTTACGGATAATCTTATCAGTGTCGGCTCCAAAATCTGGTATTTTGAAATTACTTTCAAAAGTTGATCTTGGTTCTCTTCGTGGATCTGCAGAAGTGGAGGGTCTTACTTGATAGATTGCCGTTGGTGCTTGTTGGTGTTGGGGCATTGGATTTGCCAGTAAAGCGAGCTGGTTTTTCTCTGTCCTTACAGCATACAATACTACTCGGAACTGGGCTTTTGGCAGCTTCATCTCAAGAACATCTTCATCAGTTAATACTGAAAGAGACAGTGCACCATTTACCCCATCCTTGTCCAGTGCATCAATGGTTTCTCTGGAAAAGTTGTAGGCCTTACCAAGTTTCTCTAATTCATCCATACGATAAATGCTTATAGGCCTACAGAAAAATCATCATCTAAATATATTATCAACTCAGGTTTCAATAGGGTTTCAACTATAATTTTTGAGACAGTCTTCCATGCCTACCCACCCACCCATTACTCATTAGTTAATGTAGTAGAGTTACAGTTCTAAAAATTTATGTGGTAAATAGCACTTCTTGTACATACTTAGTGGATGATAATTAAAATGCATCTGAAGAGCATTGATTTCGAAAATATGAATCTTCAGCGAATCCAATGGATCACCTTTGAGTACTTAATGGAGATGTAGCTTCTCATTTAGCTCCAGTCTTTCACAATGTAAGCATAGATCATTGACATAATTTTTTTTTACTTTATAGTAGCCCGTTTCGATTGGTGAACTGTTATTACCGGTAGTAACCAGAACATCCACCAACACAGTATTTGATTCCAGGATTTTCAACGCTGTCTGCAATGACAGTAATGGAGTTTTCGAAATGTTGTTTTTTAAAATCAGGCATAGGATCACATACTACTGTAGGCTTCTAGTTTCTAAAAAGTATGTTTGTTGTATCTGATGTTGACTGTCCATTGATTTCAATGGATTTATACTGATGTTGACTGTCCATTGATTTCAATGGATTTATAAAGTTCTGGGTCTTTTTAAGAAGTTTTTTAAAATAAGAGTGTTTTGACTCATACCTAAAGACAGTAAAGTGTGATAACAATAGGGGAGCACTACTTAGATAAACACCCGGGGAATACTAATTTACACCAACCCATTTACAGTACAAATTAAACGCATATGTAAAGACTGGACAGAACGTAAATTAGCTGAGAAATTCTATATTAAAAGAGACAGACCAACACTGAACACTCAATACCTAAAAGAACACGATAAGTAGACCGATAAAGTAGTTCCAGTTCCAATTTTCGGGAGGGGGGTGGGGGGGGGGGGGGGGGGTGGGGGTTGGGGGTAGATAGATAGGATAGATGGCAATAGATACCTACCGTTAGCAGTACACTTGTCGTCATAGGTGCAGTAGTTGTCCTGTCAGTAGTAAAGTAGTTTTTAGTTATCCTTACTGGTTAGACACATAGTTGATTAATCCTGCTTGATAAAGGCCTGTTGGCTGAAATATAGCATTACTGTAATATACCAATTACGTGATAAATACTTAACTAACTTTATTAGTAATCAAATATCAACTGTTAGTTGTAACGTATTACCCCGCCAGCTGAATAGGTCTTTCCAGTGAATCCTATGGTAATATATATATAAGGTTACTCACTGCTCTGATAGGTGGGAGGCCAGCTGATTGAATTTTAAGCACTGGGCCGTTCAAATGTTTTATAGGTTAATAATAATGAATGGGGAGGGACCCAACTACACTACGTTTCTCTATGGACGGTCTCCTTATAGCCAGCTTGCTGATGGCATTTCAAGTTGAATCATGCTTGCAATCAATTCTGCAACCGATAATTTACTGTTTAGACTAATTTGTGCGTTTTTTTTTGCCGGACTAACAAATATTTGGCGACGTTCTGTGCGAGATTGGCGATATTCGAAAAGATTCTGAGAGTAAAATATGTTGCTTAGATGACTGAATATCCCAAATAAAAAGTTAAAATCAGTGAAATTCGACTTCAAATTTTCAAAACCGCTATTTTTCAGTGAACCCTAGGTCGGAACGCCATAAAAAATATAGTCTTCTGGGCAACCAAAATTGATGTAGAGTTTGCTTTTATAATTTTTGCGAACCTGCTTGAGTTTTTGAGATATTGGATGGTTATACATACATACATACATACATACATTATATAACCAACAACATAGTGTTTTTGAACGGCTCATCTCTTGACAAGAACTACCCTGGCCTATTAATAGGCAGGTTCGGTATTATATTGTTAATTATTGTTATATTTCTATTCAGTCAATTAGTGTAATGTGAAGCAGTGTATCATTTATATATCGTATGTATCTCTATAGGACCTATTGTCCTCGTTATAATACTATACTCTCATCAACTCAGGCTAAGCTCAATTGTAATGTAAAAGGCTTAGTAGGTTTTGTATATCTGGGATGTGCCTACCGTGGGTACCAAAGGCTGTTGGGTAGACTTAAATGGAAGATTTCACAAACTTCCATAGGAGGCTTGTTTGTTGTACATGTACATTATATTGGTTGCTCTGATGTTTTTATTAGGCTAACTGAGAATGTATTAGGTATAAATAATTAGTGATCTTTATTTTATTTATCTAAGACAGAAAGACACCTCCGCAGAATAAACTGCTCTTTGGGGCCGTTTCCCAGGTTGTGGATATGGATAACATTTCACACATTGTGATTATTTGCCTAGGCGAATGTTTATTACATTAGATGGGAGGCAGTTTTTTGGTTGATGCAAGTCATTCTTGGTTTGCATCTTCCAATCCCATATGTTTCATGGAATCTGTTTAAGATAGGTTCGTTTAAAGCTATCTTGATGGCGTTCTAGTTGCCTTTACCATATTTAAACCGCACCCGAGTGCTACTAATTTAGCTAATAACTTTGCACGTAAAACTCTTACCATACGCCTTTGAGAAATCGATGTATTCAAATAACTAGACCTTTTTATGCATAGCGTAATCTATAATTATTTAATGATCATAATATATTTCTAAATTTTGTGATTACACCCACCCCAAGAAAATACAAGTTTGTGATGACTAATTAAAAAAAACTAAAAAAAAATTATGTTCTTGAAAAACTTTCCAAAAGTACTAATTTTAACATTGAGCATTTAACATTTAATCATTGAGCTAACATTGAAGGATGCAAGGCGGAGATGTGCCCTGGCTGGTCCCTTCAAAGCATTCATGCCAAAACGAAAACTGCCCTGACCCATGTGAGATCGAACCCACACCCACGAACTATGAGAGATGTTAATTCAATGCAACCTCTAAAGCAAGGTGGGTGGGTGGGACCTGTATAAAAGTACAATTTCCAGTATAAAAAAACTTGGTCTTCAGGTGACATGGGATTACTAATTTCCAGATGGTATCTATTTTTGATAGAACCACCCATGCCATATCTTATATTATTCCATGCCACTATCACAAAATAGTTCTATAATCCAAGGTACTGAAAGTCATCAATGTTATTTAACTGAATATTATAGCTGTTTATCATCATTAACGACATTAACATATTAGAAATCAGGGTGCTATCATCCAGAACATTAGTGTCTGAATGTATGAGCGATATCTGCTGCTTCTACATTCTTGTAGTGTGAACCAAAAATCCTCACCAATTGTGGCTGTCCTCATTGTAACAAATGCAATTATGATTAGTAATGGAGCATGGAACATATCGTCTTGCAATACTACCAACAATATGGGAAAGAACTCCGTCGTACCTTAGCTATTGTCACACTATAGCAATCCAATGCCAGCAACGATTACTTATTTATCTTTCATAAGCTCTTAGGATTTCCTATATTTTACATTTATGAGTCCAATGCTTTCTTGTAGTCTACAAAGGTCATGACTGTAACTGCTAGAAGGCATTTTTCTTGAATTCTTTTAACCTATCTCCATAGCATAGTATCAGAGTTATAGATGATCTATTTTGGCTCTTTTGTAGTAGTTTATCAACATGAGGTCTAATTTGATATAGAAATAATCATTTTATTGTATATTTTAGCAGTAATATGAAAGATATTGATTCCATGATGTTTGGCTGATATACCGGGGTATCCATTCTTAACAAGTGGTTTTAATTGATTTTCAGTAGAAAGGGTACAATTTGCCCTCTCAGCATCTGTTTACAAATTTATAATAATGGTCCAGGGCTTTCAGGGCTTTCATCTAACCCATTCACTATATTGTCAGGTGTAAAGTATCATAGTAATAGTATCATAAAGTTTTTAAGCAAACGGCAAGCCGACTTCAGGGCGCGACAATGTATTTCTAATAAGTAAAGACTATCAGTACCGAGAATAAAAAGGAAAACTACCCTAAGGCAGTCTGACGACTGCTTCACCCTTACATAAATGTAATTTATAAGGCCTTATATAAATGCAATATATAAATATCATCACCCTCCGTCCCCCCCTGCTTAACTACCATGTGTTTATATTGGAATCGACTTAATTTGCCAACAATAACCATTTTCCATTTTAAGCTTCCTATGCCAATAATGTGGAATTTCTAACTAATTAAATGCAAACTATTTCTTATTTTTTTCTATTGTATTTGAGAAATGCATAAAAAATAATCAATACATACTATTATTCAATTTGTACATTTCTTCTACAGCGTAGTGCGAGGGAGAGATTTATACAGACAGGTGGACTTTAAATTAAATTTGTGTTGCATTACAGGTTCATACAGTACTATTAATTCTCTATCTAGTTTCTTTCTTTATTATGCAGTACACTCACTGTTTCAGAACTGTTTATAATGGCCGTTGTTACCTTACTTGACAACCATAGTTAATATTCCTAATCCAATCAAATGCCTTCGATTTAGAATCTGGGTGAATGAATACCCATCATTGAGCTTTGGATAATGTTATATTTATATATTAATGTTGGGGATCATAATTCATTGGATGTTGATAATTGAATAGCCAATGGTTGTTAGTTTACAGTTTAATTGCTATATTTTTATACATTACATTTATTTTTTTACAGACATTCTAAAAACTATTCAAATAAAGTATCACTTATTTATTTAATGGAATTCATTCCTATGTTTTACATATTGTTATATACTACTACTACTACGATCGTCATGCTGCATTGCGGCTGTATTATATATCTTTTACATATATATTAGGAATGCTGTGCCGGCTTGTCGACAAAATTGCGCAGCCACATCTCCCTATCACCCATGACAATTGCTAGATCATCCGCGTCTTCAAGGCAAGTGTCTTTTAAGATGCGTCTCAAGAAAGTCACGGGCTGTCCACCATGCTTGCTTATTCACTCCGTGAGGCCGCCAAAGCACAATATTATGCAGTGGTTGATCCTCACGGCGAAAGCAATGTCATGCAAAGCGGAGGCGGTTCCGTTTATCTTAGTATATAATAATATTGGATATAATATAATTATTCATTAGAAGGTGAAGTTACTTAAGTTGGTAAATGTCGATTGACATTAGATTTATTATAACTTATTAATTTATCATAACTTTTCTATTATCATAACTTTTCTATTATTAAAACTTATTAATTTATCATAACTTATCTATTATTATAACTCTGTAGAAATAACTAACTGCTATATTTATATACAAACAATAATAGTAAATAATTAATAATGATTTTACTAAAATGATATGGCAACAATTCGTCAACTTCAGAATGTTGTTGTTTGCTTTAATACATTTGATTTATTCAATATTTTGCATCCCGACAAAAATAACATAATTATGGTGGCCCAGAATGGACAACTTTAAAAATATTTCATTTCGAGTAAAAAAAACTGAAATACGAACTAAACAATATTGAAAGTCAGATTTTCAGGATTCGCGAGTACGGCTTCACATTCCTGACGTAGATGACGGTAGAGCCGGTAAGTAGATGGAAGCGCGAGTGTTGGGCCACAGGTGTGAGCTATTGGTCTTCTAGACAGGCCTTCTAGTTGACAAATGTAATGGCAATAGAGGTAACATTAATAATATCGGATCCACTTAAAAAGCGAAGAAGTTTCTTTAAACCTGATTCATCTTGAGCCCTTATGAATTGCAATAGGAAATTAAATTATCTATTTTCACCTTCAGAATCGGGAATAACTGGAGAGAAAAGCTGCAGCACAGCCGAAACCGTCGGTTTCTTTGAGGATTATAGCGATATAGAATTGAATCAATGGTAGGGAGTTTCGTAAGAAAGTAAGTTTGCGCTATTGTAGCAATGTTATCGAGTGCGTAATTAGCTTCTTGAATGAGTTGTTTGTGTGCTGTAGGAATTATAACAGATTTACACTGATGGTCGGGAGGCAAGACACTGTGATATCCAAATCTATCCACGATATCCAGTAGGTCATCTTTATCTGCATCAGAAATTCCTTCAGCACCGGCCGCCCATCTTCGAATAACATCAGCATCCGATGGGGATAGATACCCATAAAAGGACTCTAAAAGCAGCACATCTGTAAGAGCATCCTCGCCATGAACAATGCAAACAAAGAAAGCAGGTGCTAACTTCAATGGGAGAAATCCACAATCGTTGAACCCCTTTACTAGGATTCTACCAACACTTTGCCAGTCATCAGCTTGAAATTCAGGACAGAGAGCCAGAACACGATATGATTCACCTTCTGCTGCCTGATCGAAAAATTCACTCCAGAAATCAGTGTTCGCCTCACGAGATATACCATCCAAATCGGCACCAAGTTCGTCAATGAACTGAAACTTAATAGGAACTTCCGTTGCTCCAGGGTGTTTAAAATATTTAATAAAGTCATTTAAAATATTGCTATGGTTAACTTTTAATGTATCATTCTGAAACTCATACAAGTAGTTTGCTGGGCTCTCTTCTTCTAGTTCTAGGGACTCATCGTAACCGAATCTCGCTGGTGGTCGTACACAATCACGGGGCCGTAGCTGCATATAATCATTTTCAGTGATGCAGGCAATTTCAGTGATAGGATCATCTCCCTCCTCGTTGATTAATGGTGCTAGAGTTTCGGAAACTCCCGGCACCATACAAGAAAAAGGCACTGCATCAGCCTCTGATTGGTTAAAATTAGTACTAAAATCATTAGACAATGGAGAAGATTTATTAGCATTTGAATCACACATCACTGATCTTGGGGTATAATTTATAAAATCAGACAATATATTATTACGGGGGACAATCGCGGTGGTGGGAGGTTTATAAATATCTACCTCAACTGCTGATTCACTCCCAAGATACAACCGTAACCTCTCAACCCAGATTCCCTATACAAACCTTCTAGAGTTTTATATTTTCCATCGAGTTCATTTTTACGATCGCACCAGTCCAGTAAAATATAAATATAGTTACTTTGCGATCCGAGTGGGCTGTGGCCACCAGGGAAAAACAACTCAATTCCTCGCTCTATCACAACTCCAAGCGGTGAGTTTCTATCCAAGTGGATTACACGAACACCACCACCTTGAGCAGTTTTCTTCTTCTCATAGGATAAGGAAGAAATATTGAGATGTTTCCACCTACTTCAAAAGTTATAGTCTGTTTCGCAGCATTTTTATTACCGATCAAATATGATGCAGTACCGTAAGCAAGGATATAGGTCTACGTGAATTATTAGGCCTATGGCTGTATGATGGTGGTATACGGGAATAAATGGGGGGTAAAAAAACATCAGTGGGCCTATAGCACTTGCAGCCGGAGCGAAAAATTTGGTAATTCAATCGGCCACGCCTCCTATCACTGTATCAGCCTATGCAACAGAGAGAGAGAGAGAGAGTCAACAGGCTGATAGGTGTCGTGAGACAACAGCAGCAAGTACTGCACTACCTGGACCGCTAAAGTACAGAAAGTACTGATAAATTACTGGGGCAGCGCCGCACACTTGGGCAGTTTAAATT
This sequence comes from Nemertoderma westbladi, assembly GCA_032718475.1. Classification (NCBI taxonomy): domain Eukaryota; kingdom Metazoa; phylum Xenacoelomorpha; order Nemertodermatida; family Nemertodermatidae; genus Nemertoderma; species Nemertoderma westbladi. The sequence goes on from JAUCBJ010004100.1 coordinate 32,403, forward strand.
TCCCTCTGAAAACTTTTTGGGCTTTTTCCATTGCATCTGTAGTGAAATAAAAAAACGACAGAAACAAGAATTCATGAATAATTCGTTTTTTTCGTTTTTTTATTTGTAGTAAAATAAAAAAAACGACAAAAACAAGGATTAAATGGATAATTCGTTTTTGTCGTGTTTTTATTTGTAGTAAAATAAAAAAAAACGACAAAAACAAGAAATTCATGAATAATTCGTTTTTGTCGTTTTTTTATTTGTGGTAAAATAAAAAAAAAACGACAAAAACAAGAATTCATGAATAATTTGTTTTTGTCGTTTTTTTTTTTACTCGAAATGAAATATTTTTTAAGTTGTCCCTTCTGGGCCACCATACATAATAGTTGGTTGCAAAGAGAGAAATTTCTTTAAACATAAAAGTAAGACAGTGGTTAAAAATGGCCAAATTAATTCACTTTTTTTACATTTTTATTCATACCCTGGTTGAAATTATAAAAGTTTTATCATAAATTTATCATTAAAGTTTACCATGGCTTGTATTGGCTTTATAATAGTTTGAAATGTATCTACTATTAATTATTGTTATTAATATTTCACATGTACCAGTTAAACATTTAAACTACCATACTCACTCAACAGGACAACAAATAAAGCAATAATTCCCAATGATTGGTTTTGGATAAACCACAAGGCAGGTAGAGCTAGCTTAATGATTGTCAGTCAATAACATTACCACTGCAGAAAGCTTATATCCAAATTAGTTTATTCCTCAAAATATTAGGCTTATTATTTTTTGATGGGATTTCTGTGTATTTGAATTGTCTAAGTTTTTACACTGAGGCATTAACAGACATAATAAGACAACAGGCAACCGTACCGGTATATTAAATTAATTATTTGAATATCATTACTACATCGACTGCATTTAGTACTGCGTTGATTATATTCCTATAAACCATACCTGGCTTCGCATATTGAATGCATCGATAGATATAAATATCGTCAGTCTGCGTTTAGGAAATATATTTAAATACAATACAGGACGAGCACAACGAGGCTTATAATGAAGACGAGTACTGCATTGACTATATTATCATATAAACCACCAGACTTCACATATTGAACGCATCCCTAGTTATTATTATTATTATAAAGATAGTCAGTCTGTGGTTAAGAAATATATTTAAATACAAAACAGGACGAGCGCAACGTTGCTTAATATAATGAAGACGAGTACTACGTTTATTATATTCCAATAAACCACCTGGCTTCGCATATTGAACGTGCGATTGGAAGTAAGTTCGTGCCCTTCCGTGGGTGGTAGTATGTAGTGTATATGATAGTTATGTATTGGTGGGTGGGAAGGAGGGGGGGGGGGGGGGGGGGGGGGGGGTTGGGGGAGAGGTGCAGAACTGAAATACTGATTTTGTGATACATTCGCTCAATTTTAATTTGTGTCTCATAACAGAGCCTCGTGCTACGCAAAGTCCTCACGAACGTGTTAAATGTTGGTTTAGGTTTTATGATGATGGATGGGGGATATGGCCGCATGGGGAAGACGAACTGGTTCTATTTTTAGAGTATCTGAATATTTGCCACCCCACTATTAAAGATAAAGATACATTAGAAGAGTCCTACTGTAGCCTTCCGTTTCTGGATGTGTTAATAGCCAGGGCTCTATTGATTTTAAAGGTTGGGTGACTTCTTAGCACGCGAGTATTCTTAGCCCGCGGGTATTCTTAGCCCGTGAGTATTCTTAGCCCGTGAGTTAGTAAAGGAGCAGGTTAGTGAAGGAACAGGTTTTAGAGGCGTATTGGGGGAACCAAAACAATAAACATTATTGTTTTGCAGGCTAAGAATACCCATAGGATAAGAATACTCGCGGGCTAAGAATACTCGCGTGCTAAGAGTTCCCGAGACCATCTCGAATTATATAATAAACCCACTAAAGATGATTACAGCCACCGCACCTTCCGCAGTTAAACGAGCTATACGAAATAGCTCTAGAGTTAAAGGAACAGGACGCAGTTTGGATAATATCATATACTTAGCAATAACGACTACCCCCCACATATAATTAACGCCCTTATACGTAATGAGGAAATGGGTACAGAACAACCGGAATACCACTTATAACACCCTGGATAATAAAGTTCCCTTAGTTTTATAATTTTATAACGAAGGATTGAAACAGGGCGTGGAACGCGCTATTAAGAACTCTCCAATAGGAAGCTCGGCAAGGTTGGTCTGTACACCTGGCACTAAACTCCGCCAACTTCTAATCCGATCCAGCCTACAACCCGAGAGGTGTCCTTCTACTGCCGGAACTATTTGCTACACGTGTAACAACGGAACGGTGTAACAAAATGTACAGTTAGAAACGCTGTCTATGAAATTAGGTGCACTGCCTGCACCCAACACATAGAGAACTTTATTGGATAAACGGTTGGGCCCCTCTGCGAAAGGATAAACAAGCATACGAATTACGTGAGGTAAGGGAGTAGAAAGGAAGCTATAGGGGACCTACTTCTTAGACAAACACCCGGGGAATACTAATTACTCCAACCCATTTTCAGTACAAATTAAACGCTGGACAGACTGGACAGAACGTAAATTAGCTGAGAAATTCTGAGACAGGGTGGGAATCTGGACGCAAATCCCATCTTGGCGAATTAATATTCAGCCTCAATGTTAAATTCTCTATTTAGGGAAAGGAGCAGGTTACAGTGGCACGTTATTTTAAACAATAAACTAAACACAATATATAACAGGTTACACTTTTATTTTTGAAAGTTATCGGCTGTTATTTGCGTCGAATTTCCCATGGAGAGGGATGAATTTTTATTGCGTCCAGTTTCCCATCCTATCTGGAAATTCTATATTAAAAGTGACAGACCAACACGGAACACTCAATACCTAAAATAACACAATGCGGGGTGGTGAAAATTAACTTTATACAGTAGTTCCAGCTCCAATTTTCGGGGGGGGGGGGGGGGGGTAGGTAGGTAGAAAGAACCTAGATACCTACTGGTAGCAGTACACTTGTCATTGGTGCAGTAGTTGTCCTGTCAGTAGAATAAATAGTATTAGTTTCTAGTTATCCTTACAGGTTAGACACATATTTGATTAATCCTGCTTGATATAGGCCTGTTGGCTGAAATATAGCATTATTGTAATATATCGATTACGTGATTAAGACCATACTAAACTAACTTTATTATGATTACTCCCGTAACCCGGGCGATGAATTTTCTTAGAATAAAATAATTTTATCTTTGCTGTTATTTGCAACAATGTTCCCCTGGAGAGCGATACAGTTTTATTGCATCCGGAGTCTCTACCCTTACCTGACCGTGACCATACTCACTACACATCTGTTAGGGTTGATGTTAAAATGGAGATTTTAATTAAATTATTAATTAAATTGACTTAATTTAGATTTGCTAGTGCGACCTAAGTGTAATGTTAATAAAATACCCAGTTACAGGCCACGGTTTACAATTGCTTTCCTTGATCAGATGAAAAGTAGTCTGCTAGCATGTCCTGCATTTCCAGAACAAATGCAGTAGGACATGAACCCGCAAAGCGTGCGGTGCTTCTTAACCCTATTTAACCCGGGGTGGTTGGAATTCATATAAATTGATTTAGAAATTTCAAACTTGTTTTTTTTCGATGGGTGCCAAATTTTGGTGCCAGCACCAAATTTTGAAAAAAGTCAATTTTGTAAATTGATTGTTTGAAACTTGTTTTTTTACGCAATTGGGGTTTTTTGGGGTTCTGGATTCGATGAAATATATACGAGTTGCACCAAGCGTATCAAACTTGTATTTTTCGGTGCTGTGTGCCAATTTTGGTGCTAGCACGAAATTTTGAAAATCCATTCAATATATAAAATTGCTTGTGACAATTTATTTCTTGCGTTTTAGAGGTTTATGGCTGTTCTGAATTCAATGGAAAATATAATTATCGAACTAGACATCTCAAACTTGTATTTTTCGGATGTGGGTGCAAAATGTGGTGCTAGCACCAAATTTTGAAAACCATCAAATATATCAATTGATTGTGTCACCTTGTTTCTTGCGTTATACGGGTTTGTGATGGTTCTGAATTCAATGGAATCAGTAAAAATTTCATAAGAGTTCTCAAACTTGTATTTTTCGCCGGTGGATGAAAATTGTTGTGCCAGCACCAAATTTTGGAAAATATGATATATGTAATTGATAAGTAGATAGTATCACCTTGTTTCTTGTGTTATACGGGTTTATGAGGGTCCTGAATCCGATGGAATCAATAAAAACAGCACTGGACATCGCAAACTTGTACTTTTTGGTGATGGGTACGAAATTTCGTGCTAGCACCATAATTTGCCAAATTACGCCGAAAAATACAAGTAGCAATGATCTGGCATATTAGAAATGTATTCCATTAGAATCAGCGCCCTCGAAAACCTGAAAATGTGAATTTATAGCATCGTATAAGTGAATTAAAAATTTTGTGTTCCAACTGAAAAGTGCTGGTTACTTGTTTTTTTCATTTTTTTCTTACGCAGAGAGGACTAAACAGCCATTTGTAGTAATCATATCATTTTTAAATATTTTCCAATGTATTTTCCTCCCCAGAAAACCTGTATTGAAAAATAATTAGCCGAAAATGTAACTTTCAAATTTTGTGAAAATTGTGCACTACTTGTAATTTTGGTGATGCAATATAACCACCCCAGTATATTTTTTCGAAATTTTTTTTTTCGGTCGGATCCAGACAAGTGATACCTACGTACAAACAAAAAATCAGACGTTTTCGTAAATATTTGTAGATTTTAGAGGGCGGGGGGTGGGGGGGGGGGGGGGGGGGTCAATATGACCCCCCCCCCCGGTATTTGTACAACATTTTATAGCCCGGTACTAATAGGGTTAAAGTGCCAGTACCATGTCTCCAGTCACCAGGCCGAACGAACAATACCAACATCATTTTTGTTATCCACGAAGTTCGATGGACAATAACGTTTGTTAATATCCCTTTTCTTTAATAAGTCGTGAAGACAGCATATTGCCTTAACTCTATTGTCCACATTGCTGGGTGTTGCAATAATTGCCTGAAGAAGTATTCGCAATCTAGCCGCCATTATTCCAAAAACATTCTCTATAATTCGCCGTGCTCGAGACAAGCGGTAGTTAAAAGCCCTCTTTTTAAGCTCTAAGTTACTTCCTGCATATGGTTTCAACAAATATGATTAAGAGGAAAAGCATCGTTTCCTAAGAGGAAGTAAGGGAGAGTTTGTCTTATACCTGAAATAGTACGTTCTATCAGCAGTTCTATGTTTTGTGACACCAGACCCGTTCCTAGTGCTGCTGATGATGAAAATGCACCAGCATCACCTGCACGTCCATATGCTCCAATATCTATATAGATTAAAACAGTAGTTTGCCTCGCATGATGCAAGCAATAGCACACAAAAAATCCCTTGTAGTTATTGACTTTCCAATACGGAAACTTGGGAAATTGTCTGTTGTGAGTCTGCTGTAGCTAAGTAACGAAGTGTCACATCAAGACATTCAGGGGGTGTAATAGCTACATCGTGATTGTTTAATAAGTTGGGTTCTATTAGGTTGACAAGGAAATCAAATGTTTTTACGTTCATTCTGAAGTAACGAAAGAATATTTCGGTATCATTGTTCCTCATATCTTGAACGAGTTTGTGGAACTCACCAAAAAATAGACAGCGAAAATGCGTTTTACCTGCCTTTTACGCCTCCTTCTAGCTATCAGTAGTAAGGCCAATTGCCTAGCCATGGTGAAATACCATAGTAATAATGTAAATATCCAAAATAAAAACTATCATGAATAAAAACTAATATGAATTCACGAATAAGATACAGAATAAATAACATCCAGTAAAATACGGCAACAAATTATAAATAATAAATAGGTAGTCATTTTAAGTACTGTAGGTGGACTTTACTATATTGTGAACGATAGAGTGATAAGAGATTATAGTGATTTAGCTCTTATCACTAAAAGCGTATCTCTAATCGCTTATCTCTTAACTTTTAATACCTATAGCTTATCACGTATCTCTTATCGCTTATCTCTTATGTCTCAATTGTGAACCAGGCTTAATAAGTTACAGTTTAACATCAGCAGTGATTATGTATACAACAGTAGAAATGCAGCAGTCTGACCGAATTGAGTCAAGAAAATTTTAATGAAGATATTAGATCGTATATCATAATGCTCAAATCCGGAAACAAATTATTATTGCTCCAACAGTTCCACCGCTCATTTGTGACACTAACAATTTTCTCATAATTTCAACAGAATGAGTATTGATCTGAAATGATAGGAAATATGACACGTATAAAACCAGGTAGCTTAATTGAATTATTTATACCTCGCTCATTGCCAATTCCATCTCATCGAAGATATTTAAAACTCTCTAGCCAAGCGTTTTTTATTAAATGTTCAGAGTGTAGTGCCATTGTTGAATTGTGATAGGGGAACACTATATACAGCCAAGACTGTTACGTTCTCCACTGGTGATATCCTCCGCAATGCACTGGCAGTGAAACGTTTATTGAAACTGCCATCAGAAACAGAATCCACATCTTCTAAAATCTCTATATCTCATAAAATATAATCTTCAGCAACTAGGATTGTAACATTATCCCAAAAATATCACCTTCACCAACATTAACTTCTTTGTCCAGTATAATCTGTTTCTTTGATGATTCAATGGGCAGGTCAGGTATTCTAGGTCATTGATCAAGAAAATTTGCCACCTCCATGCAGCATAAAGGAGGTGCCACCTGTAGCTGCATAGACCCTCTTACTAGGGCAAATCTGGTCCTGTAACTAGGACCCCCTTCGTTCTGGGATAAGGACGCCCTTGGTCCTGGATTAAGGACCCATATACTTGGCTGCAGGGGTATATGGCCTGACCAGGCAGATGGTGATCTACCAATGGCTGGTCAGGAGTAGAGTGTTCTCATGTCCACTCTGAGAGCACTTCACTGCGACCTGCACCTGGCAGCAAGGGTACAGGGCATGGCCCAGCAGATGAGCTGCAACAGCCAATGGTGGGTCATGTGCGCCAGAGTAGATATGGGTGATGGGCCTCATATCTGACTCCATTGCGACACCCACCCTGTGGAATGGCAAACCAGGGTGTGGTATTTGCCCCGAGAGCTGACTCGGCAAAAAAGCACCCCCCAACCCCCACTATGGATTACATTTGCAATGCGGAGGTCGGGCCACTAGAGGCCAGTGGAATTACCGGACACAATCGGCCTCACAGGCGTCAGTTAACTCCTGACCGACTGCCTGTCTCACCCCCTACTGGAGAGAGAGCAGCCAACAATTCTTTGAGTCCCTTTCCTGATGACCTTTCTGGCCGAAACCCTGGGTCACCAGGGAGGCCAGATTGTGATGGGGAGAGGGATTCTGGAGTTGGAGGCTACTCTCATGTTCCACCCCGACCAACAAAGCCATTGGTGAATCTGAGGCAAGTTACTAGACTAGCCTCAGTAAACACCCTAACACTCGGGTCCCCAATGCGACAAGGTGAGCTGACTGCCTTGGCAGATAAGCTTTTTCTTAGAGCAGTGGGTGTTCAAGAGCACCGAATGCAGACTGGACAGACTGATGAGGTTCTGATTGAGGACATGGGGGGCGGTTGGCGACTCGCCCTCACGTCAGCAGATGATAGTGGCAATGGTGGAATTGGTCTATTGATGAATCCAACTGCACATGCAGCATTGGACAAAATAGACCAAATCTCTAACCGCATCATCCGTTGCCACTTCTCATGTTCTGGAAGACTGGCTAAGAAGTTTCCTAAGGTGGTTCTGATTGTGTGCTACTCTCCAACTAGTGTTGCCCCTGTAGAGGAGGTGGAAAATTTCTACCACAATCTACAAGCAGCAACTGATGGAGTGGATCAGCATGCATTCTTAACATTCCTGGGAGACTTTAATGCAAGTCTGCATCAATCACCTACATCGCCCTGGTTCTATAGCAATAGTGTTAACCGAAATTCTGTCCATCTTCAGGATTTTATCTCTGGAAATGGATTGTTTTCGGCTGGAACCCAGTTCAAGAAGCGAACTGGAAAGCTATGGACTCATAGTGGACCCAGTGGTCACAAGTCCCAGATAGACCATATTCTGTTTCGTAGGAAATACAGAAGCTCTATACAAGACTGTAATGTATTTACACTTCGACCCTTCTCCAGTGATCACCGCCTTATTGTGGCCAAGGTAAGACTTAGTCTGCGTGCTAGCAGAACAACGAAATCTGCCTTGCCGCGGCATGACTGGTCCTCTTTGTTGCAACAGCCAAGTGTGAGATCCAGCTTCACACTACAGCTGAGCAACAGGTATGAGGCTCTTGCCTCTGAGGCGGCAGATCACTGTGAGGGCTATACTGCCTTTACAGAAGCAGTTAAGTTAGCAGCTGCAGAAACAGTTCCTGTATACCCTCGAAACAGGAAAAGGGCCCCCTGGACTGACAACAAAATTCAGAAGTGCCGAAATGACCTTCATAAGGCGCAGAAAGAGTCCCAACTCAAACAGACTACAGCGGCCAAGAATGCAGTTAAGGCTGCATCTAGGTCCCTGAACAGGCAGTACTCTGTTAATCTACAGGAGCTAATAAACCAACAGGTTGATGCCATCAATGATGCTGACGACAGCAGGCAATCATCCCAGGCATGGAAATCGATCAATTTGCTTACTGGGCGGAAAAGCCAACCAACCACCAAGGTTAAGGCTGAATCACCAGCCGATCGCCTCAATGGTTGGAAAGCCCACTTTGAAAAGCTCCTAAATAATGACAGGGTATTGCCTGATAACTTTATAGAAATAAAAGTGTCTGAGTCTGTACTCCCAGATATTCCCATTGGCGATATCTCCTTTTCTAGCAAATGTCATGGGTGATAGGGAGTTGTGGCGGTGCAATTTTGTTGACAAGCCGGCACAGCATTCTTAAAAATGCAGCTGCAATGCAGCATGCCGATCCTAGTAGTATCTCCTTTGCAGAAGTGAAGGCTGCTGCAAAGAGCATTAAGACCAATCGTGCCAGTGGAGTAGATGATGTTCCCCCTGAGGTCTTTAAAATACCTGAGTGTTTAAAGCTCATCTATCCCATCATAGTAGACATGTACCGAACAACAAGAGTCCCACAAGAAATGAAAGCAAATAAGTTGGTGCCAGTTCCCAAGAAGGGCAACCTAACACTCTATGGTTCTTTTCGGGGAATCTCATTGATCTCGATTGCTGCAAAGCTATACAATAGAATTATATTAAATCGCATCAGGGATCCCATTGAGAGACTGCTCCGTGGAAATCAGAATGGGTTCCGTAAAGGTCATGGGACCATGGAGCCCATTTTGGCACTTAGAAGGATAATTGAAGAGTTATCAAAAAAGAAAGACAGGCATCTGGCTGTTATCTTTGTTGACTTCTTCAAGGCCTTTGATTCAGTCTCTCGCTCACGTCTGTTCAGCATACTTTCATTATATGGGATTCCTGATGAAATTATTGCAGCAATCAGATCAGTATACGATGGTTCGACAACATTTGTGTCTACTATTGACGGTGACACAGAACCATTTGAAGTGTTATGGGGCGTCCTCCAGGGAGACACACTTGCACCATTCTTGTTCATAATTGTTGTTGACTATGTTCTACGCATCATGTCCTTAGATCATCATAATGATGATGGGGTGATGATAGCTCCACCTACTGGCTCCAGAAGTCGAGGAAATCCTGCCAAGTACCTAACTGATCTAGACTTTGCTGATGACTTAGGAGTACTCTCAGAATCACTAGAGGGAGCCCAATGGCTCCTCAGCTCATTAGAACATGATGCTTCTAGTGTTCTTCTTTTTATTAACTCCAGAAAGACCAAAATTTTGACAGTTAACTTTGAAAGTCCTCAGCAAGTCTCTGATCGGATGAGCATAAGCTCAAAAGATGGTATGCTTGAGCATGTGGATGACTTCTGTTACCTGGGATCATGGATCCGGAAGTCAGGTGAGGACCTTCGAATACGTAAGGGAAAGGCATGGGCAGCCTTGAATAGGCTTTCCAGGATTTGGAAGTCACCGAGAATTAATCAGAAACTTAAGGTCCGGTTATTTAGAGCAGCAGTAGTTCCAGTACTCCTCTATGGGAGTCCATGCTGGGCTCTAACTGCTGAGGACACCAAATCTCTGTACGGCACATTCACAAGAATGCTACGCCGGCTTCATTGTGTCAAGTGCAATGCACACATCTCCAACCAGACACTATATAACATTGGAGGTGTCTCATTGGTTCCCCCAAGCTTGACACTAGAACAAAATCGCCTCCGCTTTGCAGGACATTGCTTTCGCCGTGAGGACCAGCCAGTGCATACTCTTGTACTTTGGCAGCCTCATGGAGTGAATAAGCATGGTGGACAGCCCATGACTTTCTTGAGACGCATTTTAAAGGACACTGGCCTTGAAGATGCGGATGATCTAGCAAATGTCATGGGTGATAGGGAGTTGTGGCGGTGCAATTTTGTTGACAAGCCGGCACAGCATTCTTAAAAATGCAGCTGCAATGCAGCATGCCGATCCTAGTAGTAGTAGTAGTAGTTTCTTTGATTGGCGTAAATATGTGGTGAGAAAATCTAAAATTGTGACACTTCAAGTTTCAGTCCAAGGAAATATTATAATTTATTGTACTGGCTGGATCAAACACAGAAGCCAAATTCATGGTGTTAGCAAAACCGTACTGTGGTAGCGTAATTCTTTCATTGGTTCTGAATCATACAGACATATAATGCAATGTTTCATTGATACATAGATCTATCACATCCCCATTGAAAATGTTTATACAAGTTATAACAGATTATTACTTCCCAGAATTATTACACAGAATGGGTGTCTCTACAGAGGCAGCAATGAAATTGTAATTATATTTTAGAAATTTCTTAGATCTCCGCTTAAAATTTCAAATTTTTATGGTATCAGGGTTTTCGAGGTCGCTGATCAGGATAAAACTAATTTTTGATGTTATTTTGATCCCCTAGGACGAAAAGTTTAAGTAGTAATAGTAATAAAAGTAATAAGTATAATGTCAAACTAAAAAATGTTGTGCTTGGTTTGATAATTCTGAACGTATATGGGTTTTCTATGTCGCTGATCTCGATGAAACTAGTTATAAATATTTCTGCTAAATGCAAACCCAATTTTGGTGCCATTCTGGTGCCACAAAATGAAAATTACAAGTAGCACAAAAGTATAAACTGTTAAATTCTGCCTTTGGCTTGGTAATTCTGAGGCTTTACTGGTTTTTAAGGTCGCTGATCACGATACAACTCATTAAAAATAATTTGTATTAACGCAACTATCATCTTTGGTGCTTGTCAGGTGGGACGAATAATACAAGTAGCAAAAAATTTCAAAAGGCAAAAATAGAATTTGATAGGACACTACGATATTTTTGAGTGTCATATTCGTGATCAGCGTCCCAGAAAATCCATGTCTGAAAATCGATTGATTTGCTAACGATTTTTGATTATCAAATTTGTTCTACTTGAATTGTTTGTGCCTCACATTTACTTACACATTTCCAAAAATGGTATAATCAATAATATACGATATATTTCAGTGTCCTATTCGCGATGAGCATCCCACAAAAACTATATGGTCATAGAATCAAATTAATTTTGTGGCGATTTTCATAACCGAGTTATTAGCGATCAAAAATGGCATCCATATGCTAAGGCTTCGCTCACTTCGTGGCTCGCCCCACACTAGCCATACTGTTGTAAACAGTATTATTTTGCAGTCCACTCTGACAAAATCCTTTGCTCTCTAACAAACATCCATTAGGATGGCATTTATCACATATTGTATAAACAAACAATCATAATAATTAAATCCTATTTACATCATTAACTGAGCTATCACACTAGACAATCATTTAGTTCAACTTTCAATTGATTTGGAAATAATTTGGTCAAAATATAATAAATAATTATATATATTAAAAAAGGACCACTCATTATTCGATAACATAAAGTAAGCAGAAACCACCACTTTGTTCAATCATTTTCTGCTGGTCACAGACTGATGTCACTTCCGGCAGCTCTGATTCAGAACCGGTTAAACAACATGCAATTAGACTATCAATAAATTTACCTGTTCTAATAATGTGCTATATATTTCATATAAAAACGTATTTTACTTTTATAAATATAGGAGAATAAAAAACGTAGCGAAATATGTCACTTTGAAAAAGACATTTTCATAGATTTTTTTTCACTTTTGAACAAATTTTTGGATAAATTAGTGAAAAAAAGGGTTAGCTTAATTCACTCATTTTAAAAACTACTAGTGAGATAAAATGATTTTTCAAATCCAGTTTTTTTTTCAGCAGGCCTACCACGACATCTATAGGGGATTTTAAAAAGTAAACGTGCTGCTATAATTTATGTTACTTGCATGAATTGTGAATTGTAAAGACTATCAGAGTAAGATATACTAGTTTCGAATTTAAGCTAAATAATTTATTTTATAATGATTATAATTTATATTGATTCCACATAAGATCGTAAAACTGTCAAACAGTTAATGTTAGCCCAGATGTTGGTTGTAGATGCAAACAGATCAAATAATTTTACATTATTCAGAGTAAGAATATTAAGAAATTAATGTATGGAGATTTTATTGACATTTGTAAGTAGGTCGCCAAATAGAGGAAGATGATAACAGGTTTTATTTTGAAAATTTTGATTTGCATTTTGAAGCCCTAACGCCCCATGGGATGTCCTTCCAAATCAGATATAGTTTAGAGTGCCGAGAGTGGAGGAAAGCCTTACAGCAAATTATTTTTAACAAATTATTAAAACCCTACAACTTTGAGATACTTAGTTACGAATAGGTAAATAAAAAATTATTAATTAATTGTATAATGCAATTTAAAATGTTAAAATAAAAGCTTTATGTAATTGTATTTTATATTTATTATTGTGATAAAAGCGTGGATATCTGGCTTGGTTTGTTTCCACGTAGCTGTGAAAGTATATGCCCTACCATTTCAGTGATTTAATCTGGAATCCACGAACTGTCTTCTGTGTAAACTGCTCCTTTTTTCCCTATGACAGCCCCCAAGCTCCAGGGATATGATTATTATCTTAATTTAAACATTTTAAATTTCATCTATTGCATCGATTAAGGTTTTTTTATTTACCTATTCGTAACAGAATTTCAAAGTTTGTAAGTCCAAATATCTCTAAGTTGTAGTTTTTTTTAAAGTCGTAGTAACACAGTACAAGTCACGTGAAAGCTTTCAATACAATCGCGCCAAAGCAGTAATAAGACGAATTTGTTCTTATTTTTGGCAATAAAACAAGTTTAGACGTTTCAATTGAATGCGATAGTTCACAAATACCCATAGAATCTATTTTCATGGTTCACGAGATGGCATTGCGGGAAAGGATACATCATGTCATGGCATTGCAATCTAACTAAAATTATATAAAATTACATTGTAGAGTCTCATGTTCTGTGAATTGTTAATTGGAAAATTTAATTTGCAAAGCTGGAATATTATATAATTATACTCTTCCATAATTGGAAAAGCTGGAAAGTACATACACTTGGTAATTACTCTATTAGTAGATAAGGCCTTCCATAGTGAACATAGTGAAAATAATTGTAATCAATGTAAATAATTGTTGGGTGTTTGGTCACTGAGAGAGTTTGGTCACATAATATTTATTCTTAAAATTGTATCAGGGGATAAAGATTTCGCATTCTATATATTCCAACTGGACAAAGTCATGGGTATCTGTTTACTGGTAAAAAGTGCATTGTTCGTTTATATTGTACACTGCACAGTACAAACCTGTTAAAGGAAAGGAAACACACACCTGTATAGCATATACTTCTACTACTATTCGGTTGAATGTGTTGGCAAAGTGAGGTCATTCCATCCAGGATTGCCAATGGTTGTCGCAATTTTTAGTATCCTAATTTCAGTAACCCTTTCAGGTAGGTCTATATATGTCAGAAACTGCTTCCAGAAACTAGATCTGTTATAAGACCTCAGTCCTGCATTATACAGTACTGCATGTCATAGATGGTCGTCTACGGCTGCGCTTTCTTTGTTTTGGTTGTCAGAAAATTAGACCTGATATGACCTCATGTTCCCATGTTTACTTCTCCAGCAGCAGTTCTTTAAGCCCACTGAATCTTAATCTTCACGGAAGGTGGTTGATATAGGTGGTATCCAGTTTTGAACATTGAAAATAGAGCTACACGTGCATTTGCTTTCCAAACTCTATTGTTGGCTGCTCTCTCATGCTGATCTCTCAAAGCCATTCAAATATAGATGGGCATAAAATGACGATAAAGCAGACGATCCCATTTGCCATGTATTGAATGATATATTTATAATATAATATGAATAATTTCATCGATCTCAATTCAGCATTTGATGAAGTGGACCATTTTATAATGGCCGACACACTATTAGAAGTCATTAACCCTATGTTGTTCGAACTCTCCTAGCTTACTACCAATGTAGTTGCATCTTTATTAAGTTTATGAAACCGCGTCGATCTTACACCAATCGGGCCGGCATGGTGTGAAACATGGCTCCTTATTATCACCAGCAATGTTTAACTTGTACACAAAGGGCATCATCAAAAGACTTGAGGACTCTAAGTTAGGCTGCAAAATAAACTCGGTTTGGTTTGGCGACTTTACATACACAGATGACTTTTTATCACCTGCAGACATTGAAGCAATGTCGGAAATAATCAAAGTTGAGGCTTCTCGGGTCAACCTAAACATAGAGTCTAGTAAAACGAAATGGTGTATGATTCACCGAACCAAAAGCACATATCCCATGCTTTATAAACATTGCTGGTACCTTGGTCACTAGTTCCAAACACCTTAGCATACTTGGATACAAATTGACTAACTCACATACTCCATTATCTAATTTCATACATTGTTCCACACCAATGGTTGGACGACGCAGTGGCTTTAGCCTGTTGTTATTTTCAAGCTATGGCGATCACTGGTTTTACCAGTACTACTCAACACCCTTAAGTTCAACATTGGAGCTTTCAGAGCCTCTGAGGTGGATAAGTTAGATTGCTACTATAGGAAAATTCTGAGGAGCCTCCTGCACCTTGGCTCTTATATTGGTAATGCAACACTATACCAAGTGACTCACTGTAGACCTCTATCCATTGAAGCGTATCGCAGTTCCGTTAGCACTATCTTCCGTTCTTTGTCCTGTCCTAACACACCTCTCCAACTGGGTTTCAGACTCTGTATGATAAAGTAACCCAATGGACTGCAGAGGTCTTACCAGTAGTCATGTCGGCGCATGGAAGTCATTCTCCTTGCCAGGACTGGAATCCATCCTCACCTACAAGTATGACTCACCTAGGCTTACCGCTCAAATCGAAATGGGAAAACCCACAGTGTCAAACATACTTACTGATCAATTCATTGGCTCTTGCTTTTCATTACGATCAATTTCGCTTGAATCAAAATAAAACGCATTATGGAATACATAGCTGTCCAATACTAACACGCTATTTTATGTATTTTTGTGCTTTTACCTATAAACTTTGCAGTTACATTCTTGTAAATCTTCAGCCCATACACTGAATTTATCTTATGTGATCTTTAGTAATAATAAATTGTTATTTTTTTTTATCTCTGGACGTAGTACCCTATTTTACTTAATATATTGTGCATAATATATATTTTAAATATCAATTTTATTTGATTATTAAATGAATGAATGGTTATGGTGTCCGCCCATTGCTACCTTTGTTACAAATTGTTACGACTTAAATACGAATGTATTTAATTACTAGTATAGGAATCATCATAGCTTACGCATGAATATTCTTCAAAATATGTCACCTTATGTAGTATGTACTGTATATGCAAAATTATTGCTATAAATAAATACAATAGATGGAAAAAGGTTGAAAAAAATGATATATTGTATGCTGAAGCTAAAACTTGGGTAATTAAGGAATGTTTCGTGTTTCTAATAAAAGCTCAGCAGGTACATTCGTATTCCTCCGTCATATTCTTGTTAGGAAATATACATTAGAATGTAATTACTGTGAGTAAACTATTTATGGTTCGAAACACCACAGTATATTGCTGTAGATTAAATTACATTTTATGAAGAATGAACAAAGTTCATTTAGTTCTGTCTGGTTTATAATCCTGTAGAACATGTTGAATCCCAGTTTTGTAACTATTTGTATTTTCAGATTTGATTATTTAAATTTCAATAAAGGCCATACAGTATTATATTATCCAATTGAATTTAAAACGAACATACAAATATCATGCTGAAAAGACAACAGAAGTCCTGCAGAATTGAAAATCACTATCAGGAATATATTAATTGAACTTTCGTCAGCTCAGTACTTATAGACTATGTACTACTGTACCGATAATTACTTATATTATTTTTTTACAAGTACAATAAATTGTACAATTTTAAGGTAACACGTTTATATTTCATTCATCTTCCGGGCATACTCTGGCCCACCACCGTTAATAAAAAAGTTACATTTATTTGATACGAAATAAGTATCGTAAAAAGAAGCATTATGACAGCACACAAACTTGTAACTTTGTGGGAAACCCTAGGATATAACTTTATCATTATGCCGTTCGCCATAACTTTGTGAGAGAAGCACCCATTTAAAAAGGTTATAGAGTAATACATTTTATCGGTTAAAGTTACGGTACAAGTTAATATCTCTATTTTTTTATGGCATATATAATTGCTAAGCAAACTTATTATTACAATTAATTAGGCTACTCAGCAGATAATGAAACCTTAGTAGTTACCAAAGCTATTTAAGGTTCAGATTATTTACCAATTTATTCACTATTAGTAGTTACATAATTTTATTTACTACTGAACCACATGTTAGTCGCAGATAGGGAGGGGACTGATAGTAATGGATCACCACCAAACATAATCTCTATGTATACGTACAAGTACACGAAGTGGGGCCTTCGCGCAGCACGTGACTTAAATTTAATTTAAGTACTAATTCGAAAGTATTACTGTATTAGCAAATTTTAAGCAGATTTCGCCTAATCACTTTTTACCTCTTTCATTTCTATTCAGACATTTCTGACTCTAGCGGTATAGTGAGAACTGAAGATGGATTAGGGTCTCCAGCCCCACAAAGACACAGCCTATGGATGAATAGTACATACGTACATCGGCCAAGTTTCATCTTGAATAACGGATAACGAAATGAGAGACGGATCTCACTTTCAGAAATTTCGTCGTATAGCGGCAGACCGATTAAATCTCCCCCCCCCCACAAAGACGCAGCATGTGGTCCAGAATATATGGCAAGATTCAGCTTAAACTGATTAAAATCAATGAGACGGGAGAATCTATTCACTTTCAGGCATAAAGTAGTCCTATAGCGGGTGACTGTTGAACTGATTTTCAACAAAACAAATTTTCAACTTGGCAGCTTTAAATTCGACAAAGTTATAAGCATGTCAATATCATAACGACGACAACGATTTCACTTTCAGACATTTGGCCCTCTAGCGGCAGACTGGAGAACTGCAGATGGATTCGCCTCCTTTGAAAGTCACAGCTAATGGTCTAATACATATCTGCCAAGTTTCAGCTTAAACGGATTAAAAGCAAAGAAATGGGAGGGCATTTAATGTTTAGACATGTGGCCCTCTAGCGGGAGACCATTGCACTGATGGTGTCTGAAAGTCTCTCAAAAATCTCAACTTTAGCTCATATTTATACCTACAAATTTTCAACTTGGCAGCTTTAAATCCGACAAAGTTATTAGCATGTCAAAATCGTAACGACGACAATGATTTCACTTTCAGACCTTTGGCCCTCTAGCGGCAGACTGGAGAACTGCAGATGGATTCGCCTCCTTTGAAAGTCACAGCTAATGGTCTAATACATATCTGCCAAGTTTCAGCTTAAACGGATTAAAAGCAAAGAAATGGGAGGGCATTTAATGTTTAGACATGTGGCCCTCTAGCGGGAGACCATTGCACTGATGGTGTCTGAAAGTCTCTCAAAAATCTCAACTTTTGCTCATATTGATACCTACAAATTTTCAACTTGGCAGCTTTAAATCCGACAAAGTTATTAGCATGTCAAAATCGTAACGACGACGACGACGACAACGACGACGACGACGACAACTATTTGCATAAATTGACCCACCCCCTAACAGTGTCAATTCGCTAAGGCTCCGCCAACTTCGTGGCTCAGGCTCCGCCAACTTCGTGGCTCAGGCTCCGCCAACTTCGTGGCTCGCTACACAATACTACTATAATGGGACTGCTGCATTGTAGTTGTACATTGGAAAACCGGCCTAACAATAACTTTGTCCTGCCACCATGGAACTAACTAACAATCGGCAAACTAACACTAACAACTTTAATGCAGCTTACATTAAGAATGCAACGCGGGCTTTTCGAACTTTTTTCATAACTATCACTACATAGGATTACATCCACTAATTGATATTTTGTGATTTTACTCCAGTCTCAAACTACATTATATATTATATTCAATAATTCTGATTGTATTGCAAGAGTACTTTTCAGGGAAATAATAATTTACTTGCGTCTAGTCCACAAAACCAATATTAAATATATCTAATAATATATTTTATGCAAACCAATTATTATTCTTTGCTGCCCGTTTTACTTCCTCCTAATCAGGGATCCATTACCATAAGGAGCTGGAACTCGAATAAATCAACAGTCCGATGTAGCGGTCAGGTGTTCCATCTTCCTCAATCTCCCTCAATTAATTCCGGATAAAGCCAGGTTAACCTCACGGCTGCTATAAAGCAGCAGCACAACTGCAGAAACGTGAGAGTGATTCAGTCCATCCAGTCAAATTTTAATCAGTCAGATCTGTATGTGTGTGTACATGTGAAAATAATAGTTTAAATTGCAATTAGCATTTGGATTTATTTGAAAAAAATAATTATCCTTAACTTTCCTTAACTGCACTGGTCGGACATTATGCATGTTATGCAAATGTATTTACACTATATAATATTCTTTATTTTACTCCAATACAATTAATTTTACTTCATGAATATTGTATTCAGTATATTGATTGAGTGCGTCCGAACTATGACAAAATTTAAAGTAAAAATATAATGTTCGCGTTCTTTTAATAAAAGTGAAAAAGTATGTTGTTCGATAAGAAAAGAGTATTGGAAAGAAGCACTTTTTACGAATTATATAATTCCAGCAGTGTATACTAGTCCTTATAATTATTGATGAATTGTGCAATTATTTCGATGAACAATAATATATCCTTTCCATCAGGTTCCACAGATATGAAAATGCGGTATTCAGCGAATCTTCTACAAAAATCCTTATCTGTGATTATATAAGATCAAATTTCATTGAAATGTTATGGATTCGAATTTACGAAATTTAACTGCTGCAACCAGGTCTTTAACTCAGTAAATAATATTACAACACCTTGTGCTCTGACCACTGGGGTAAAATGTCGTACTTTTTGCCACTAAAATAGTGATAGAAAGACTTTTCGTCAATATTTTCGTGATAGAAAGTATTAATAGTGTGCGAAAGCACTACTTTCTTGCATAGTTTTCTACAAAATTTAGTGAAAAATAGTGGATTTTTCGGATAGAAGATACTGTATTACAATATATTACTTTCTCATTTTATGTGTGTGCATGATCATTGTACAACACTATTATATAAATTTGATTTAATAATTTTTGCAGTTGTAACTAGACTTGAATTTTTTATTTAAAAGTTTTTTAAAAAGATTATTAGTATAATATTAACAAATATTTGGTATTCCAAAGACACTGAAGCCACAATTAGATCTTATAGACAAACCATATAGGAGAACTGATACAGTTTGGATACCAATCTGAAACGATGGGCTGTGCCAATTCAACGGATGCACCGACAAGTAATGCTAAGAAAAGCTCATGTGAGTGGTGAAGATCATTAATTAGTAGCAAATCACGAGAAATAAAATGTAAAAATAAAATAAAGTTGCAATTTGGGCACGGATTACGTATATGGCTTGGAAACGGATCTAATATGTTTGTTTCATCTCCTGCGTTTTCGTCATCAACCTGGGGACAAAAAGTCTGGGGATGAATTGCCAAGAAATACCTGGCATCAAAAAGTCTGGAAACAAAAGTCCACCACGACAGACTTTCGTCCCGGATGTTTCTTGTCAGACTTTTCTTCCTGGACTATTCTTCACAGACTTTTAGTCCCGACTACCTGTCCCGGACTTTTTTGTCACAGATATCTCTTGAGGCTATCCCTCTCACCATTTGTATTAAAATACCAAACAATTTTATTATTAGCATTGAATTGCTATCTTCTATAACATTGTTTATTTTGATAAATCATTTACCAAATTAACGAATTATCAGTTAAAGAAAGGCAAGGCACTCTAAAGCACCCCCCGTGTTTAATAGGGTTTACCATGTAAACCACAATGATGTAAAACCACTGCAGGACACTCACTTACAATATACATAGGTTTTGTGATGCACGTTCTGGTTTTGATGATCGTTGTTCTTTTTGATTTACTTTTATTAATTCACTGAACGTATGTTTGATCTACTACTACTACTACTACTAGGATCGGCATTCTGCATTGAAGCTGCATTTTTAAGATTGCTGTGCCGGCTTATCGACAAAATTGCACCACCACAAATCCCTATCACCCATGACATTTGCTAGATCATCCGCATCTTCAAGGCCAGTGTCCTTTAAGATGCGTCTCCAGAAAGTCATGGGCTGTCCACCATGCTTATTCACTCCATGAGGCTGCCAAAGTACAAGATTATGCACTGGCTGGTCCTCACAGCGAAAGCAATGTCCTGCAAAGCGGAGGCGATTTTGTTCTAGTGTCAAGCTTGGGGGAACCAATGAGACACCTCCAATGTTATATAGTGTCTGGTTGGAGATGTGTGCATTGTACTTGATGATACAATGAACCCGGCGTAGCATTCTTGGGAATGTGCCATCCAGAGATTTGGTGTCCTCAGCAGTTAGAGCCCAGCATGGACTACCATAGAGGAGTATTGGAACTACTGCTGCTCTAAATAATCGGACCTTAAGTTTCCGATTAATTCTTGACGACTTCCAAATCATGGAAAGCCTATTCAAGGCTGCCCATGCCTTTCCCTTACGTATTCGAAGGTCCTCACCTGACTTCCGGATCCATGATCCCAGGTAACAGAAGTCATCCACATGCTCAAGCATACCATCTTTTGAGCTTATGCTCATCCGATCAGAGACTTGTCGAACCATCGTATACTGATCTGATTGCTGCAATAATTTCATCAGGAATCCCATATAATGAAAGTATGCTGAACATACGTGAGCGAGAGACTGAATCAAAGGCCTTGAAGAAGTCAACAAAGATAACAGCCAGATGCCTGTCTTTCTTTTTGATAACTCTTCAATTATCCTTCTAAGTGCCAAAATGGGCTCCATGGTCCCACGACCTTTACGGAACCCATTCTGATTTCCACGGAGCAGTCTCTCAATGGGATCCCTGATGCGATTTAATATAATTCTATTGTATAGCTTTGCAGCAATCGAGATCAATGAGATTCCCCGAAAAGAACCATAGAGTGTTAGGTTGCCCTTCTTGGGAACTGGCACCAACTTATTTGTTTTCATTTCTTGTGGGACTCTTGTTGTTCGGTACATGTCTACTATGATGGGATAGATGAGCTTTAAACACTCAGGTATTTTAAAGACCTCAGGGGGAACACCATCTACTCCACTGGTACGATTGGTCTTAATGCTCTTTGCAGCAGCCTTCACTTCTGCAAAGGAGATATCACCAATGGGAATATCTGGGAGTACAGACTCAGACACTTTTACTTCTATAAAGTTTTCAGGCAATACCCTGTCATTATTGAGGAGCTTTTCAAAGTGGGCCTTCCAACCATTGAGGCGATCGGCTGGTTATTCAGCCTTGACCTTGGTGGTTGGTTGGCTTTTTCGACCAGCAAGCAAGTTGATCGATCTCCATGCCTGGGATCGAAGAAAGGTCGAAGTGTAAATGCATTACAGTCTTGTATAGAGCTCCTGTATTTCCTACGAAACAGAATATGGTCTATCTGGGACTTGTGACCACTGGGTCCACTATGAGTCCATAGCTTTCCAGTTCGCTTCTTGAACTGGGTTCCAGCCGAAATAAAATCCATTTCCAGAGATAAAATCCTGAAGATGGACGGAATTTCGGTTGACACTATTGCTATAGACCCAGGGCGATGTAGGTGATTGATGCAGACTTGCATTAAAGTCTCCCAGGAATGTTAAGAATGCATGCTGATCCACTCCATCAGTAGCTGCTTATAGATTCTGGTAGAAATAGATAGATAGATAGATTTATTTATACATTATGTAAAAACAATAACAAATACACCAAACAATGTACCGGTATAAAGGTATTGTCCAACATAACATATAGGATTACCCCTAAAGCTTTGCAGCTTATTTCCAAGGGGGTCCTTTATGTTACTTGGTTACAAATACAATATTACGTTTGATCAGATCATGTTTCATTCCTATACTTTATGCATTAGGATTTTAATCTATCAATCAATCAATCAATCCGGGATGGCCCGGTCCATTATTATTACCAATCGATAATATGAATAGCTTTAATATGTAGCACCCCAACACCAATAAACAGAAGATACAGTGTAATTGGAAAGAATACTGGTAGGGTGAATAATGAGACCACCCGGTTGCTTAGCTGTAGCAGTGCTAGTATAGCTAGCAACCGGGCGTTTAATCTTAAGCTATTGGGTTACATTGATAGAAATAATTCTGATAGATAGAATAAAAGAAATAATTGTCTATTGATTTATTTAATGTTTTTTTTTGTAATATTTTGGTTTTCCTTATTGCTAAACCTTTGCAAGGGTAGGTCTTTTAATTATCATACTATGTAAATAAATCTATATTATTTATGTGTAAATGCTGTAAATTATTTAGATTTAAACACAACCGACGCATTTTTTTTTAAATATTACACCACAATTAAATTTTTGACATTTCTAAAGGTTGACATATTCACGGGATAATATCTCGATTTAGCTACACCTGGTTACAAAAATATGCTAATTTATTGATATCTGTATGACAAATTATTTATTAGATGTCATTCAAATTAATTATTTCCCCCCTCCGTTCTAACATTGCGGGGGTGGTGTGGCGACTGTCCGACTTTGGTGCGGGCGTGTTTGACTGGCGGGTATTTTAATCAGCTCTAACCCAATAAATCCTGCCTAAGCACAGGAAGGAAGTTATCGTGTGTGGTGTGGTTATTCCCAACTGCAGTAGATGTTATCGTATTTTAAATCCTCTTAAGGCGAATAATAATAATAAGGTAAAAGAAATAATGAATTTTGTGAT